>OZ025187.1:8016335-8251335 GCA_964019065.1 Catostylus mosaicus
TTTAAACCGACCTAGAGTAAAGAATTACAATGAAACGAACCCATTTTTCCAATGAATAACTGCTAGTTTTTCAGAAAAAACATATTATTTGCAATCACACTAACTTGGACTTAATCAGTGTTTAATAAAAAACATTGATTTTCTCAAAAAAAGTCGAGTAAACTCACACAAAAATTCTTTACACTGCCGTAGAGTATAGAATTGCAATGAAACGAACCCATTTTTTCAGTGAATAACTGCACGTTTTTTAGAAAAAACATATTATTTGCAATCACACTAACTTGGCCTAAAACAGTGTTTACTAAAAAAACATTGATTTTCTCAAAAACAGTCGAATAAACTCACAAAAAAATGCTTTAAACTGACCTAGAGTAAATAATTACAATGAAACGAAGCCATTTTTTCAATGAATAACTGCTAGTTTTTCAGAAAAAATTTATTATTTGCAATCACACTAACCTGGCCTAAAACAGTGTTTGCTAAAAAAATATTTATTTTCTCAAAAACAGTTTAGTAAACTCACTCAAAAATGCTCTAAACCGACGTAAAGTACAGATTTGCAATGAAACTAAGCCATTTTTACAATGTATAACTGCTAGTTTTTCAGAGAATACATATTATTTGCAACCACACTAACTTGGCCTAAAACAGTGTTTACTAAAAAAACATTGATTTTCTCAAAAACAGTCAAGTAAACTCACACAAAAATGCTTTAAACCGACGTAGAGTACAGAATTGCAATGAAACTAAGCCATTTTTTCAATGAATTACTGCTAGTTTTTCAGAAAAAAAATATTATTTGCAATCACACTAACTTGGCCTTAATCAATGTTTAATAAAAAGACATTGATTTTCTCAAAAACAGTCGATTAAACTCACACAGAAATCCTTTAAACCAATGTAAATCACTGAATTGCAATGAAACCAAGCCATTTTTCCAATGAATTACTGCTAGTTTTTCAGAAAAAACATATTATTTGCAATCACACTAACTTGCCCTAAAACATTGGTTACCAAAAAAACATTGATTTTCTCAAAACCAGTCGATTAAACTCACACAAAAATGCTTTAAACCAATGTAACTCACTGAATTGCAATGAAACCAAGCCATTTTTCCAATGAATTACTGCTAGTTTTTCAGAAAAAACATAATATTTGCAATCACACTAACTAGGCCTAAATCAGCGTTTACCAAAAACACATTGATTTTCTCAAAAACAGTCGATTAAACTCACACAGAAATGCTTTAAACCAATGTAAATCACTGAATTGCAATGAAACCAAGCCATTTTTCCAATGAATTACTGCTAGTTTTTCAGAAAAAACATATTATTTGCAATCACACTAACTTGCCCTAAAACATTGGTTACCAAAAAAACATTGATTTTCTCAAAACCAGTCGATTAAACTCACACAAAAATGCTTTAAACCAATGTAAATCACTGAATTGCAATGAAACCAAGCCATTTTTTCAATGAATTACTGCTAGTTTTTCAGAAAAAACATATTATTTGCAATCACACTAACTTGCCCTAAAACAATGGTTACCAAAAAAACATTGATTTGCTCGAAACCAGTCGATTAAACTCACACAAAAATGCTTTAAACCAATGTAACTCACTGAATTGCAATGAAAGGAAGCCATTTTTCCAATGAATTACTGCTAGTTTTTCAGAAAAAACATATTATTTGCAATCACACTAACTTGGCCTAAAACAGTGTTTAGTAACAAAACATTGATTTTCACAAAAACGGTCGATTAAACTCACACAAAAATGCTTTAAACCAATGTAAAACACTAAATTGCAATGAAACCAAGCCATTTGTCCAATGAATTACAGCTAGTTTTTCAGAAAAAACATATTATTTGCAATCACACTAACTAGGCCTAAAACAGCGTTTACCAAAAAAACATTGATTTTCTCAAAAAAAGTCGAGTAAACTCACACAAAAATGCTTTAAACCGACGTAGAGTAGAGAATTGCAATGAAACTAAGCAATTTTTTCAATGAATCACTGTTAGTCTTTGAGAAAAATCATATTATTTGGAATCACACTTACTTGGCCAAAAACAGTGTTTACTAAAACAACATTGATTGTCTCAAAAACAGTCGAATAAACTAACAAAAAGATACTTTAAACCGACCTAGAGTAAAGAATTGCAATGAAACTAAGCCATTTTTCCAATGTAAAACTGCTAGCTTTTCAGAAAAAACACATTATTTCCAATTACACTAACTTGGCCTAAAACAGTGTGTACTAAAAAAACATTGATTTTCTCGAAAACAGTCGAGTAAACTCACATAAAAATGCTTTAAACCGACGTTAAGTACAGAATTGCAATGAGGCTAAGCCATTTTTTCAATGTATAACTGCTAGTTTGTCAGAAAAAACATATCATTGGCAATCAAACTAACTTGGCCTAAAACAATTGTGAATAAAAAAACATTGATTTTCTCAAAAACAGTCGAATAAACTCACTCAAAAATGCTTTAAACCGACGTAGAGTAGAGAATTGCAATGAAACTAAGCAATTTTTTCAATGAATCACTGTTAGTTTTTGAGAAAAATCATATTATTTGGAATCACACTTACTTGGCCAAAAACAGTGTTTACTAAAAAAACATTGATTGTCTCAAAAACAGTCGAATAAACTAACAAAAAGATACTTTAAACCGACCTAGAGTAAAGAATTGCAATGAAACTAAGCCATTTTTCCAATGTAAAACTGCTAGCTTTTCAGAAAAAACACATTATTTGCAATTACACTAACTTGGCGTAAAACAGTGTGTACTAAAAAAACATTGATTTTCTCGAAAACAGTCGAGTAAACTCACATAAAAATGCTTTAAACCGACGTTAAGTACAGAATTGCAATGAGGCTAAGACATTTTTTCAATGTATAACTGCTAGTTTGTCAGAAAAAACATATCATTGGCAATCAAACTAACTTGGCCTAAAAAAATTGTGAATAAAAAAACATTGATTTTCTCAAAAACAGTCGAATAAACTCACTCAAAAATGCTTTAAACCGACCTAGAGTAAAGAATTACAATGAAACGAACCCATTTTTCCAATGAATAACTGCTAGTTTTTCAGAAAAAACATATTATTTGCAATCACACTAACTTGGACTTAATCAGTGTTTAATAAAAAACATTGATTTTCTCAAAAAAAGTCGAGTAAACTCACACAAAAATTCTTTACACTGCCGTAGAGTATAGAATTGCAATGAAACGAACCCATTTTTTCAGTGAATAACTGCACGTTTTTTAGAAAAAACATATTATTTGCAATCACACTAACTTGGCCTAAAACAGTGTTTACTAAAAAAACATTGATTTTCTCAAAAACAGTCGAATAAACTCACAAAAAAATGCTTTAAACTGACCTAGAGTAAATAATTACAATGAAACGAAGCCATTTTTTCAATGAATAACTGCTAGTTTTTCAGAAAAAATTTATTATTTGCAATCACACTAACCTGGCCTAAAACAGTGTTTGCTAAAAAAATATTTATTTTCTCAAAAACAGTTTAGTAAACTCACTCAAAAATGCTCTAAACCGACGTAAAGTACAGATTTGCAATGAAACTAAGCCATTTTTACAATGTATAACTGCTAGTTTTTCAGAGAATACATATTATTTGCAACCACACTAACTTGGCCTAAAACAGTGTTTACTAAAAAAACATTGATTTTCTCAAAAACAGTCAAGTAAACTCACACAAAAATGCTTTAAACCGACGTAGAGTACAGAATTGCAATGAAACTAAGCCATTTTTTCAATGAATTACTGCTAGTTTTTCAGAAAAAAAATATTATTTGCAATCACACTAACTTGGCCTTAATCAATGTTTAATAAAAAGACATTGATTTTCTCAAAAAAAGTCGAGTAAACTCACACAAAAATGCTTTAAACCGACGTAGAGTAGAGAATTGCAATGAAATTAAGCAATTTTTTCAATGAATCACTGTTAGTTTTTGAGAAAAATCATATTATTTGGAATCACACTTACTTGGCCAAAAACAGTGTTTACTAAAACAACATTGATTGTCTCAAAAACAGTCGAATAAACTAACAAAAAGATACTTTAAACCGACCTAGAGTAAAGAATTGCAATGAAACTAAGCCATTTTTCCTATGTAAAACTGCTAGCTTTTCAGAAAAAACACATTATTTGCAATTACACTAACTTGGCGTAAAACAGTGTGTACTAAAAAAACATTGATTTTCTCGAAAACAGTCGAGTAAACTCACATAAAAATGCTTTAAACTGACGTTAAGTACAGAATTGCAATGAGGCTAAGCCATTTTTTCAATGTATAACTGCTAGTTTGTCAGTAAAAACATATCATTGGCAATCAAACTAACTTGGCCTAAAACAATTGTGAATAAAAAAACATTGATTTTCTCAAAAAAGTCGAATAAACTCACTCAAAAATGCTTTAAACCGACCTAGAGTAAAGAATTACAATGAAACGAACCCATTTTTCCAATGAATAACTGCTAGTTTTTCAGAAAAAACATATTATTTGCAATCACACTAACTTGGACTTAATCAGTGTTTAATAAAAAACATTGATTTTCTCAAAAAAAGTCGAGTAAACTCACACAAAAATTCTTTACACTGCCGTAGAGTATAGAATTGCAATGAAACGAACCCATTTTTTCAGTGAATAACTGCACGTTTTTTAGAAAAAACATATTATTTGCAATCACACTAACTTGGCCTAAAACAGTGTTTACTAAAAAAACATTGATTTTCTCAAAAACAGTCGAATAAACTCACAAAAAAATGCTTTAAACTGACCTAGAGTAAATAATTACAATGAAACGAAGCCATTTTTTCAATGAATAACTGCTAGTTTTTCAGAAAAAATTTATTATTTGCAATCACACTAACCTGGCCTAAAACAGTGTTTGCTAAAAAAATATTTATTTTCTCAAAAACAGTTTAGTAAACTCACTCAAAAATGCTCTAAACCGACGTAAAGTACAGATTTGCAATGAAACTAAGCCATTTTTACAATGTATAACTGCTAGTTTTTCAGAGAATACATATTATTTGCAACCACACTAACTTGGCCTAAAACAGTGTTTA
Organism: Catostylus mosaicus; assembly: GCA_964019065.1. Taxonomy (NCBI): domain Eukaryota; kingdom Metazoa; phylum Cnidaria; class Scyphozoa; order Rhizostomeae; family Catostylidae; genus Catostylus; species Catostylus mosaicus. Next base: position 8,021,440 of record OZ025187.1, read on the forward strand.
CTAAAAAAACATTGATTTTCTCAAAAACAGTCAAGTAAACTCACACAAAAATGCTTTAAACCGACGTAGAGTACAGAATTGCAATGAAACTAAGCCATTTTTTCAATGAATTACTGCTAGTTTTTCAGAAAAAAAATATTATTTGCAATCACACTAACTTGGCCTTAATCAATGTTTAATAAAAAGACATTGATTTTCTCAAAAAAAGTCGAGTAAACTCACACAAAAATGCTTTAAACCGACGTAGAGTAGAGAATTGCAATGAAATTAAGCAATTTTTTCAATGAATCACTGTTAGTTTTTGAGAAAAATCATATTATTTGGAATCACACTTACTTGGCCAAAAACAGTGTTTACTAAAACAACATTGATTGTCTCAAAAACAGTCGAAAAAACTAACAAAAAGATACTTTAAACCGACCTAGAGTAAAGAATTGCAATGAAACTAAGCCATTTTTCCAATGTAAAACTGCTAGCTTTTCAGAAAAAACACATTATTTGCAATTACACTAACTTGGCGTAAAACAGTGTGTACTAAAAAAACATTGATTTTCTCGAAAACAGTCGAGTAAACTCACATAAAAATGCTTTAAACCGACGTTAAGTACAGAATTGCAATGAGGCTAAGCCATTTTTTCAATGTATAACTGCTAGTTTGTCAGAAAAAACATATCATTGGCAATCAAACTAACTTGGCCTAAAACAATTGTGAATAAAAAAACATTGATTTTCTCAAAAACCGTCGAATAAACTCACTCAAAAATGCTTTAAACCGACCTAGAGTAAAGAATTACAATGAAACGAACCCATTTTTCCAATGAATAACTGCTAGTTTTTCAGAAAAAACATATTATTTGCATTCACACTAACTTGGACTTAATCAGTGTTTAATAAAAAAACATTGATTTTCTCAAAAAAAGTCGAGTAAACTCACACAAAAATTCTTTACACTGCCGTAGAGTATAGAATTGCAATGAAACGAACCCATTTTTTCAGTGAATAACTGCACGTTTTTTAGAAAAAACATATTATTTGCAATCACACTAACTTGGCCTAAAACAGTGTTTACTAAAAAAACATTGATTTTCTCAAAAACAGTCGAATAAACTCACAAAAAAATGCTTTAAACCGACCTAGAGTAAAGAATTACAATGAAACAAAGCTATTTTTTCAATAAATAACTGCTAGTTTCTCAGAAAAAACATATTATTTGCAATCATACTAACTGGGCCTAAAACAGTGTTTACTAAAAACCATTTTTCTTCTCAAAAACAGTCGAGTAAAATCACACAAAAATGCTTGAAACCAACGTAGAGTACAGAAATGCAATGAAACTAAGCCATTTGATCAATGAATCACTGCTAGTTTTTCAGAAAAAACATATTATTTTCGATTGGACTAAATTGGCCTAAAACAGTGTTCACTAAAAAAACATTGATTTTCTGAAAAACAGTCTAGTCAACTCACACAAAAATGCTTTAAACCGACGTAAAGTACAGAATTGCAATGAAACTAAGCCATTTTCTCAATGTATAACTACTTTTTTGTCAGAAAAAACATATTATTTGCAATCACACTAACATGGCCTTAAACCGTGTTTACTACAAAAACATTGATTTTCTGAAAAAAAGTCGAGTAAACTCACACAAAAATGCTTTAAACCGACGTAGAGTATAGAATTGCAATGAAACTAAGCCATTTCTTCAGTGAATAACTGCTAGTTTTTCAGAAAAAACATATTATTTTCAAATATACTAAATTGGCCAAAGGCTGACTTACTAAAAATACATTGATTTCCTCAAAAACAGTCGAGTCAACTCACAGAGAAATGCTTTAAACCGACGTAGAGTACATAATTGCAATGAAACTAAGCCATTTTATCAATGAATAACTGCTAGTATTCTGAGAAACATATTATTTGCAATGACACCAACTTAGCCTAAAGGAGTGTTTACGAAAAAAAATTGCTGTTCTCAAAAACAGTCGAGTATACTCACACAAAAATACTTTAAATCGACGTAGAGTACAGAATTGCAAAGAAACTAAGCCTTTTTTTCAATGAATAACTGCTAGTTTTTCAGGAAAAACATATCATTTGTAATCACAGTAACTTGGCCTAAAACAGTGTTTACTAAAAAAACATTGATTTTCTCAAAAACAGTCTAGTAAATTCACACAAAAGTGCTTTGCATGGTAGTGGCAAGCTTCTTATATCTTTTGATGATTCTGTACGGTGTTGGATGGCTCTGGCCTGCTATAAACGGTAGAATTTAGGTTCTGGCGTGACCTGGATTAATTTCTCGAATTCTGTGTTGATTTAGATGCTGTTCGAGGGATATGGCCAGATCTAGAAGGTTGTTGCCCTTTCGGGATAGTTGCAGCTGCTTTTGCATTGTTGTGATGGGTTTTATGTGGCTCTTGATGGTTCTTACGGTGTTGGATGCATCTTTCCTGTTCTAGTCGGTAGTAGTTGGTTCTGCCCTGACCTGTGGATTCATTTTTCGAGTTCTACCTTGATTTAGATGCTGCTCGATGGTTATGGCTCATTCTAGATGGTTATTGCCCGTTATGGTTATGGCTAGGATGGTTGTTGCATCTTTTGGATGGTTGTGGCATTTTTTATATGGCTCTTGATGGTTCTGTAAGTTGTTCGATGCTTCTGGCCTGCTCTAGACGGTGAAGATAGGTTGTGGCCGGACCTGTGGATTGATTGCTCGAGTCCTGCCTTGATTTAGATGCTGCATGATGATAAGGCCAGTTTTAGTTTGCTCTTGCTATTTTAGAATATTCGTGGCTACTTTTGCATAATTGTGGCAGGATATTTATTGCTCTTGTTGGTTCTGTACAGGGTTGGATGCTTCTTGCCTCTTCTAGACGGTATTAATAGGTTCTGCCGTGACATGTATATTGATTAAGATGCTGGTCGAGGGAATGGCTTGTTCAAGATGGTTTTTGCCTGCTCTGGATTGTTGTAGCTGCCTTTACATTTTTGTAGCAGGTGTTTTGTGGTTCTTGATGGTTCAGTACGGTCTTGGATGCTTCTCTCCTGTTCTAGATGGTCGTAGTAGGTTCTGACCTGACCTGTGGATTACTTTGTCGTTTTCTGCCTTTATCTAGATGCTGTATAATGATATGGTCAGCACTAGATCGTTAATTCTATTTTACGGAGGGTAGTTTTGGGCTGGTTTCAATGGTTTTGGCAGTAATTTTATTGCTCTTGATGGTTCTTTAGGCTGTTGGATGCTTCTGGCCTGTTTTAGTCGGTAGTACTAGGATATGGCCTGAACTGTTGCATGATTTCTCGAGCTCTGCCTTGATTTAGATGCTTTCAAGGGATATTGCTTGTTCTAGATGGTTGATGGCCTTTCAGGATAGTTGTAGCTGCTTTTCCATGGCTGTGGCATGTGTTATATAGCTCTTGATGGTTCTGCTAGGTGCTCGATGCTTCTGGCCGGGTCTAGACGGTAGTTGTACGTTATGGCCCGATCTGTAGATTGATTTTTCGAGTCCTGCTTTGATTTAGATGCTGCTCGAAGGTTATGGCTTGTTCTATATGGTTATTGCCAGTTCAAGATAGTTGCAGCTGTTTTTCTATGGTTATAGCCGGTTTTATATAGCTCTTGATGGTTCTGTAAGGTGTTCGATACTCTTGGCCTGTTTTAGACGGTTTAGGATAGTTTTGGCCTGACCTGTCGATTGATTTTTCGAGTTCCGCCTTGATTTAGATGCTGCATGATAGTAATGGCCAGTTTTAGATGGTTATTGCCCTCGATTGTTATTGCATTTTTGTTGAAGGCTTTATGTGGCTCTTGAAGGTTCTGTTTGGTGTCGGATGCATCTGGCTTGTTTTAGACGGTAGCGGTACGTTTTGGGGTGACATGTATATTGATAAAGGTGCCGATCGATTGCAATGTTTTGTTCTAGATGGTTATTGCCAGATCAGGATAGTTGTAGCTGCCTTTACATTTTTGTGGCAGGTGTTTTGTGGGTCCTGATGGTTCTGTACGGTGTTGGATGCTTCTGACCTGTTCTAGACGGTAGTAGTAGGTTTTGCCCAGACCTTTGGATTGATTTTTCGAGTTCTGCCTTGATGTATATGCTGGTTGATGGTTATGGCTAGTTCTAGATGGCTATTGCCAGTTTAGGATAGTTTTAGGTGCTTTTGCATGATTGTTGCAGGTTTTCTATAGCTTTTAATGGTTCTGTAAGGTGTTCGATGCTCCCTGCCTGTTCTAGACGGTAGTAGATAGTTCTTGCTTGACCTGTAGATTTATTTTTTCGCGTTCCACATTGATTCAGATGCTGCATGATGTTTATGTCCAGTTGTAGATGGTTCTAGCAACTTAAATTCAATATAGTTGTGGCTGCTTTTGTATGGTTGTGGCAGGCTTCATATAACTTTTGATGGTTCTGTACGTTGTTGGATGTTTTTGGCCATGGACTGTACGGTGTTTGAGTCTTTTGGCCTGTTCTAGTAAACAGTTCTGGCCTGGCTTATTAATTGATTTTTCCAGTTCTGCCTTGAGTTGGATGCTGCATGATGGTTATGTTCTGTTCTGGATGGTTCTTGCAATTTCAGAATAGTTGTTGCTGCTTTTGAATGGTAGTGGAAGGTTTTTTGTGGCTCTTGATGGTTTTGTATGGTGTTGGAAGCTTTTGGCCTGATTTATACAATTGTGGTAGGTTCTTGTCTAATCTGTGGATTGGTTTCTCTTGTTCCGCCTTGATTTAGATCCTGCATGATGGTTATGGCCAGTTCTAGATTGTTATTGCACGTTAAGGATAGATGTGACTCCTATTGCATTGTTGTGGCAGGTTTTATATAGCTCTTGATGGTTCGGTAAGGTGTTCGATGCTTTTGGCCAGTTTTAGACGGTAGTTGATAGATCTGACTTAACCTGTGGGTTGATTTTTCCAGTTCCTCCTTGATTTTGATCCTGCATGATGGTTATGGCAAGTTCTAGATGGATATTGCACGTTCAGGATAGTTGTGGCTGCTTTTGCATGGTTGTGGCAGGTTTTTTATGTCTCTTGATGCTTCTGTACTGTGTTTGATGCTTCTTTGCTGTCTTATACGTTAGTGGTAGGTTTTGGCGTGACCTGTGGACTGATATTTTGAGTTATGCTTTATTAAGATGCTGGTCGATGGTTATGGCTAGTTCTAGATGGTTTTTGCCGGTTCAGGATAGTTGTAGCTGCTTTTGTATGGTTCTGGCAGGTTCTATATAATTTTGGATGGTTCTCTACGGTGTTGGATGATTCTGCCCCAGTCTAGACGGAAGGGGTAGGTTCTGGCGTGACATTGCAATCGATTTTTCGAGTTTTGCCTTGATTAAGATGCTAGTCGGTGGTTAGGCATAGTTCTAGATGGTTATTGCCGGTGTGATATGCTAAACGGTCCCCCATGCGAAAGTGTCCCCTCTGAAACGGTATGCGTTTGAGTGACCTCGGAGATGAAACGGTATGCGTTTGAGTGACAAGGTGGTAATGGCGGACATTTGGCGCATAGCTGCGAGAGATGTACAATAAAGATAGTATCGTCGAAAGAAGCTATGAAGTTGAAGAAATGCTTTGAAGCTTTTTCCTCATTTAGTAACTGTTTATTATCCACATGGTTAAAGGTAAATGCCGACAGTTAAATTAATGATCTTGTGAGTGGTCTATGCTGAAGGAGAAGATGGCCGTTCCATTAGGGCCTAAGTGAAATTTTTGCGTTAAGATGTCCGTGATATTCTTGATTATGTGCCCCTTTGCATCTTTGAAAATCAAGAGAAATATCTCATCTGTTTCCATGCTGTTCTATAGTGCTGCAAACTCACCCAAATTAGCCGATCCGAAACTAAAGCAGAAAATATAACTACCTCGAGGTCACGGGTCATATTTTAGTTAGAACAATCGATTTATCCTTGTCGAGCTCTGTTAAAGTGAAATGAAGAATTTCAGAGTCCTGTGATCGTGCTGTCCAGCAAACTGGATTGAATTGGATTGAAACCTACACAAACTGGATTTACTCTATCTTAAACATGTATTTCAAATGGCAAAATCCATGGAAACGAAAATTCAATGCAGGTTCTTTCTATGTGCAGAGCGATTTCACTCCAAGTTTTCATCATTTCATGATTAACTTAAAATTAAGATCTTTTTATGAGCTGCAAACTCATGCTCGATTTCATTTTTTTAATAGAAATAGAATATTTAGTGGCATAATTGGTGGTAGCTTTCATGCACATGCCAAGCAAATTGGTATGTTATCTAATTGTCTTCAATAATATGATAATAATGTTATTTTGATCTTTTTTCTTTGTCACCTTGTATGTAGTAATGTTTTTGCTTTCTTCTTTTTAAAGTGCAACTCATACAAGATGATAAGAGAAATAAAAGACAAGGAAGAAGATTGCTGAAATTTTGAAGTGACAGTGAATTTTCTTACTTAATGTGGTTAACTAAATTTATTAGAGTATGTTTTAGTGTATCAGTACCTGTACTGCTAGTTTGAAAGGCTTTTGTAATGATTGTTTTTAAATTCAACTTGTGACTAAACTTTTCAAGAACAATATAATCTTTTGTGTTTGGATCACACTCAACTCAGCCTAAATTTTTATTGTAAATTTTTTCGCTGTTGCAAATTTGAGATACATAAGGCAGAAGCATAGCCAGGGAGTTCCCTTCTCCTCAATGGTAAAAGGTTTAGAGTCTGAGATACAGAAATCCTTTAACTTAAATAAGGTAAGGAAACCAGAGCCAATTTCAAAAGATTTAAGAAAGGCTTTTTTTAATTCAGAATTTTGTCCGAGTTTTCAGATTCAGTTTATTACCTGAGTGGCAAAAAGACAAGGTTTTAGTGAATTTCTCTTTTTTGCTCCTTACTTCTTTATAACTGACTGGTTGCACAAGATGTTGTCTCCTCTCTGCAATCACATTGTCATGGGGTGTATGGGGGAGATAATTGCACTTTTCTCAAAAATGGTAATGTGGATCTAGGGCAGGGGTAGGCCATTCTTAAGTTTCACTTCTTAGCCATGTACTGTTTCCAAACTGATCCATAAAAGTTTTGATTCTTCAAAAGTTTTTTAAAAAGCAAAATTGTGTTTAAAAGGGCGTTTCCCCACATCTGAAGTATGTGGTTTGACCCCCATTGTCATCCTATCCCTCCCCCTACTTTGTGGAGGCTGGTGCCACTGCTTAAGGTGGGGGCTATTTGAAAAACACATTTACTTCAAGAATTAATAGAATCTCTTCTTCTATCTATGAAAAATTCTATAGTAAAATTTTTGATTTTTTGATGCATTTGTTTTTCATTATTTTCATTACTAATTGCTTATAACAACAATGAAACTAAAAATGCAAGGCTTGAAATCTCTTAAGATGCTCTATGCAGGGCTGCCACTTCCTCATTTAAGAGAGTGCCCCTGTCAAATTCTGTGAAATGGCTGAAAGAATATTTTAAATGCACTGAAAATTTGCAATACAAATATGGTTTAGGCAGTTTGGTGCCCCTTGTGCCCCCGGGTGCGGACTTATTAACAGCAGGTTTTTTATTCAGCTTTGACGTCATATTGACTTTTATGCACTGCTGTCTTTCGCAATGCCCCATGCAATTATTGCAAAATGTGAATTGCTAGAACACGTGCATAACTATAGCCTTTCTTTCTTGGTGGATGTAACCATAGCTGAGTCAAATATTTTTGAGACCATGGACGAGAATTTGCATTTGAAATTAAGCAACGATGGTAAGGAGGAATCGACTCTTGAAGAAGAAGGGGACAAAAATGCAATGCCCTGTGATATATTGAGTAAAATCAGAGAGGATTTTGAAATCATGTCTTCAGTAAAGAAATACCACGAGCGTGTTTCTAAAGGGTATCCAAATGCGGAGCTATATCCAGGAGGATATTCAAAAGCGCAAAAGCGTGCCCTTCGAAGATATGCAGTAAAGTATGAACTTGAAGGTTAGTCTAAAAATCATAAAAGTGCCTACGTCCGCTGTATTATTCTACTAATTGATCTACTTTCGCTATCTAGGGGAGGGGAGGAGAGGAGAGGGGAGGGGAGGGGAGGGGAGGGGAGGGGAGGGGAGGGGAGGTTTGGCACAATGTCACTTTCGCATCTCTAAATATGAAGGACAATTTGGAATTTGCTATGATCAAATTTGTCTTTTGACACTAAATTTTCTTACAGAAAAGTCACGCCTCCCTATAATTACTTATTTTAGTAAAATGCAAAAAAAGATAAACGGCAAATAGTTTATTATGAAGGACAAAGATGTAATTTTGAGGAAATTCTCTGATTTTAACATAAGAGACATTTATTAAACGCCCTTATTACAACAACGCCCTGAAATTACGTCCAACTGTTTGGAATCTCACCTTTGTACCCCACCCCCTTCCCCAGCAAGTTATCTGTTGCTCCGTCCCTCAATGATTATGTAGTAATTTAATAGAAGTAATACTTACCAATAAACTCTAGTACTCGAGATTATATCATCCTTCAATTAACAATCTGGTTTAGAGACGTTTTACCTTAATCTAATGTCCATAGGAGGTGAGAGGACGAAATAGCAATAAAAACAGAATTATATTCGAGTAATTCAATATGAACAAATTCAAAGTTAGTAGTACTTGCATTTCTTTATAGTACGAAAAACAGAACAATACAGTACCGAATTAAGGGAAGAGCAAATCACTTACCAACAAGTCGACAAGATTTCTGGGACATCGAAAATTCATTAATGTTGTTGGAAGACTTCTTAATTTTTTAGGGATTTTTGCAGAAACTTTCAGCATCTTTTCCGATCTTTGTGGTTATCTTGCTTCCATTAGAGCATATTAAATTTCCTTTGGAAAATTACTAAAATTGTAAGTATTTCCCAAGCAACTGTTTTTTTCCACGAAAACAAGAGACAATCATAAGCGAGGCTGGCTAGTGCCGATGCAGGGCAGACCTAACTTTTTTGCATATAATTTAATATGAATTCGCGAAAAAATAAAATGCGTGGTCAAAGCAAACACAAAATATGTATCTAGTTTGTGTTCCTTTCCTTTGTTTCATAACGATGCTTTCTTCGTTTCACATTAATGTATGAAAGGGATTGCCCTTAAGCGTAGACAGTTTCTTTGTATCGAGGGAGAAGCTGAAGGAAGAATTTTCAGAAATGAAATTTTATTTTTTCCCTATTTCGCAAAAGAGTCGGTGGATCCGTAAAGTACATTAAAATAAGAACATAAAAATAAATCGCCAGAGCACTCCAGAGCAAAATATAGCTGGCTTATTTTACTTTTCAAAACAATACTTTATTCTTTAATCTTATGGCCCTTCCTAATCTCGTATTTGCTCCAAACAAAAAATCCGTTCTTGAATGCGCTGTTCTTTAAAAATTTGGAAACCTGAATGACGTTGAAGTACACCTATTTCTGGCCTGCGTCACAGACGGTGAAATTCGCAATAAATGGCAAAAATCCTTATCCGTCAGATATCTAAAACCCGAAAACCCGAGGGCAATAGGTTACTAAACCCGAAATCGTGAAGTAATTTTTTGTGCAAATAAATGCTTTCAAATCTTTCAGGAAATGTTATGTACTTTCGACCATCTAGCAATGATAAGTCTCGTAGTCATTTGCCAAGACTAAAGGCAGTGATTTCGTTGGAGGATGCACAAGAAGTATTTAAGCAATTCCATGACAGCGCGATTGGTGGACACGTTGGGTACAATAATACAGAGGACCAAATTTGTAATAGGTATAAATGGAAAGGAATGACAACCCATATAAAATACTTCGTAAATATCAGCCTATCCTGTATTGGGTTCTGGATGTCATGAACGAAGAACCCCTTTAGATCTGAATTCATAAATGTACTGTTTTCTTGGATTCAAATTGAAAGAAACTTTTTTAATTCAAAGCTGATTATTTATAGCGTTTCCAGTGCCGTAAATGCTACAGGAGTGGAAAACCACTCAAGAATGTGGACATAGATCTAGAATGTATCAAGGTATTGGCAATTTTGAGACCTTTTGCATGTTTTATCTCTCTTCTTATAGAATTCCATTTGTTATCGTCATAAATGTAGTTAATTAGGTATTTGCGCTTGTCACACTCTGAGGAAAAGGTGGGTCTGAAAGACCTCTGTGTGCCAAAAATATGTTTCTATAAAACCGAAACTTGTTATGGAAAGGATCTAAATGACCAGGTGAAACTTATTCTGATAAATAATCCTGTACTGTTAGATAAACCTTCATCCACAAATTTCAAGGACAGACTAAACAATGATTCAAGCGAATGCGAAGCATCGAATTAAGGTGCGTTTTTCCATCTTTAGAGATTCATGTGCAGGAATAATGGTAATATGGAAATAATTTTGCTTTTCCACCACATGAAAAGTTTTCAAAAGCACTGTTAAGCAGGGGGACAATAACTTTTATTTTTGTATTATTTCAGGTAAATCAGCCGTGGGAGATGCTTGGTATAGATCTTATGGGTGCCTACAAAACAACAAAAAATGGGAACAACTACATTTTCACCTGCACGGACTATTTCACTAAATGAGTTGAAGCTTTTCCTATACCCGATAAAACGGCAAGAGAAGTTGCATTGTGCCTTGTCAAGATCTTCTGTCGCCATGGCTCACCAATGAAAGTCCTAACTGACCAAGGGCGAGAGTTTGCCAATGAAGTGAGTTTCATTTGAATCAATTTGAAGGAACACAATTGGTTTTTTGAAGCTGAAAATTTCATTGGAACGTTTCTATACCGATGGAATCATTTTTCAGGCTTCTATTACTTCTGACACACAGTGTTTTTATCATTGAAAAACTGTATAAACAAATGTATCCCTGCAGATACAGCATACAATTACCTTCCTAGGCCTTTTCTACGAATGTATGTACAAACATGACGAAGAGATAAACATCTATTGCCTACCAGAGTTATAAACTAAATTGCCAAACCTTGCAAACCTATTTTATTAATGAAATTTAGAGTAAATACAACAGTGATTTTTATACAATGTCACCCAGACCGCCATCGGAACTGATTTTAAATTACTAGATTTGAATTAGGCAATGGCTGACAAAGCGTATAAATGCTAACCATGATGCCATCCCTCCTAAAATATGAAACATAAAATAAAATTAAAGGTTTAACGCTGCAAGAATGACAGCAGTATCGGAAAGTCATAATTCCGAAATACTTTTTCCTGCAGTTGAATGCAGAATTTTATAACATCCTTAGTGTCAAGCACAAGATGACAGCAGCGTACCATCCACAAACGAATGGTCTCGATGAGAGAACAAATCAAAACATTAAAAGGTAATAAACGAAATAAGATACACTGAATATTTCGCTTTTTAAGAGCAGAGTGTGTGAACTTGAGCTATTTTCTATTCTAAACTTAGAAGGCATCTTTTGAAATTTTGTCTGTATGTTTTCCGCGAATATTACTTTTAGTGCGCTTATCGTCAGCCCCTTGAAACTGGAGGGGGCTGACGATAGGGTTCTGGCAACGCCTATCAGATTTTGGGAAACTCCCTTTAAACACAAAAATACTGTATAAAAAAGTTTAGGAAGGTTTTATCTTTTTTATGATTACTTTGGAAGACAGTTTTTGACTAAGAAACGAAATCTCACATTGGCCTACCCCTATATATATAAAACAACCCCATGGCTCCTCGACTGATTGCGCTACAAAGTCTGTGTTAATATAAAAATCTGCACTGTTTATTATACAATAACTTAGTTTAATACATGAAATTGTTGTAGGCGTCTTGAGAAGCTGCTTTCTGAAGATGAAAACCTGGACCATTGGGACGAGTTGATAGACCCTATCTTGTTCTCCATAAGAACTACGAAGAGCTCAACAACGAAGTTTACACCATTTAAGATGATGTATGGGCGTGAAGCACTGAGGCCAGTCGAAGCTGAGGAGGGGGAACCCGACATTTCCGAGGTAATAACTAAAATATCTCCGAACGCAAATGTTTGCATGTATTATATCAAACATCTTGAAAATGATGCTGGGCCCTTGATAGGAGAATATTTCGGTACAGAGTAATGTTTAATATATGCTGAACATCTGACACATGTGACCAATAAGTCTCTTATCTTGCTTTTCTGCCTTATTGTGATTTTATCTGCTATTCCATGCTTCTAAACTAATCCAGCCAATTAAATTGCTGTACTTTTAGATGTAAATTAAACATACATAAAGAAAATTCCAGGAATATTGTTTGTTAGGCCGAAACAGTTTTCCACGTCATTGAACTCAGCTTGTGGTCATGTCCATACAAAGAAAAGGGATCAGTACGTTATGCTTTTTCTTCCAGATGAACATCAGACTTCCTCTTGAAGATATGTTATCGGATTTCGTTGTTAAACTGGTGGCACGAAGAGAAGAAACATATTCCAAAGCCAGGGACAACATCAGCAAGGCACAAGACAAACAAAAAAAGTATTATAGATTGAGGAAATTAGCCAATGGCATGGAAGAAATCACGTTTTCTGAGAACCAAAAAGTGCTTCTGTACAATACCAGAAAGCAGACAAGAAAGGGAGACAAACTGGCAAAAAATTGGACAGGACCACACATCATAACGGAAATGGTAGGAAGAAAGAATGTATATCTAGACAATAAGAAAGTAAAGCGAAATATTAAGCACTTAAAGCCTTGGATCTTTGACGACAACGAGAAAAATGATGATAATCACGACCAACTAAAAGTTAGCGCTGGTGACGGAAAGGCTGCTGGAAAAGTAAAAGATGATAACGAAAATAAAGACTCGGGAGCAGGGAAATGCGACGAACAAAAAATTAAAAACAAGAGGGCTGGGGAAATGGGGGGAGTGATAAAACGCCAATGCAATTTTGAGGGTTCGACACAAACTTCCGAAGGACCATCTCAGAGCAAGATCGGTAGATTTGAGACTGGCCAGATTCGTTGTGAAGATGATGTATCTATCAAAAGCATCGGGAGCGATGAGCACGATTCGAGCGACGAGGAAGGACAGCAGCCTTCAGATTGGAAGAGTTTTGTAAAAAGCTTATCTGGTAATACAGATGATGGGCTGAACACCATCGAAAAGCCAACCAATGGAATTTTAGATAATGGAAATGAAGGAGTTGCAAAAGAAGAAGAAATTTATGAAGTTCATGAATCTTCCTCTTTCGTCACAAAACTGGAGCAGGTGGTGATATTGGACGACTCTACTGATGATGTTGTACCCACTACCCTTTCACAGAAACCAGTTCCCCCGGCTGATAAAAGTGAGTCAGTTTACAGTACTTTCTTTATCTCAGGCTACTTACAGGCCTCCTTTTGGTCCGAAAAGCAAGGTAACCATAAAACCTCTAATGAAAAGTGTAGCGCACATCTCCAAAATCTGTAGTTAACAAAATGTGAGACATGCAATGATTGTAACTAAGGAACTCATAGTTACTGTGTGCATTTCCATTCTCGATTTATATGTAGCCTTGGAATTCCCATTTTACCAAGTTGTCGATCTACATTGGCAGCAACATAGTTTTCAGAACTAATAGTTTTGAGAATGTTGTATCTTTTAACCCCAAAATGGAAGTGTACCTGTAGTAATGGTGTTAGCATGTTATTGGTGGTTTGAAAGAGTTTGATGCATGTCAGAGGATGACTCTCAAGGGCAAATTTCACTGCTCCTGCTGCATTTAAATACTTCGAATCCTTCTCTCGATGAATAAACGGTAGGATCACATAAAAAGAGAGTTAGTGCTGCACGCTCAGCCATAGAGTCGTCCAGCAAGAGGGCCGTAGTGTAATAATACGCCTTTGTATGGTATGTTTAAACAACAAAGAAACTTTTATTTTAGTTCTGGAAAGCGTTTGGGAAACTGGTGGCGTTGGATACTACGAAAGTGTTATCAATGGCGTATCAATTTCAGACAAACGAATTGTTGAACTGAGAGGGGAACAGTACCTATCAGATGAGGTAATCATATGCCAAATAATTTTCTACAGCGATTCGATTTTTAAGTTATTCCACACAACAATATGAATTTAAACTCTTTATTTTTTCACTGAATAATCATTTCGCTTTTAATACTAATAACAGTAACTTAATTTGGAATATATCAAAAACTTAAATTATCCGCTTCTATAAAGAAACCCATAGCATATGGGGATCAATATTGATTCTACCTTATTGCATCAAAATATGACGTAAGCAAAGTTACAAAAAGGTTAGGCTATCAAACGCGGTGTAAAACACAGCTTTATCTTCAGGTTATCGATGCATACTTGGTCATCCTTTCAAAGAAATATAGTAGCTGCAATGTGAGTTAGAACCTTTTAACGATTATTTTCAACTGCGTTTTTGTATGATTCAAAATATAGTCTAATGAATCCAGTCCACATGTGCTCCAGATCCCTTCTTTTAGCTTATCAAAAATATGGGCATAACTAACTTGGGTTTGGCATTGCCTAGGTGGCAGATACTAGCTCTAAAACAATATATTGCAGCTAATTGTGTTGGTTTAAAAAGAAGCAACAAAATCTTCTCTCAACAGAAAAAGATATTGGTAATCGGAGCAACAATCATGTCAGTGATTTGCAATGGTCTATGCTACAAACAGAAACTAACTAAGGTAAACATTGCATGAACCTGAGGTATTTACATTTCGAAAACATTAAATGTGTGTTCTGGTGCTATTTCCACGGGTACCTCTGTATTACAATGATTAGAAAGGCTTTTTAAATGCTGTTAAGGAAAACATTTGTGTTGGAGTTCACAATAACAAAGATTACATGTTGCTCAGAACGATGTCTCCATCGATTATCATAGAGTACTGGTTGTTGTGTCTTATGATGTATTTTGCATAAATCTAAGAATTTGCCTAATGCAAAGGAATGATCCAATAACCAAATAATATCTAAAGTTTAAGACAAAGAGTTATTCAATCAATTTCTATTGGCAGGTTAAAATTGAAGATTTCGACATTGTGTTAGGTGGCTACAACGTTGGAGGATTTCATTGGACTCTCATGGTAAGCAGCAAATGTCATTTATTTGTAGCAATTTTGCTATTCCAATCAGGCTCTTGTTCGATTGTGAGCCGAACTTTAAGTGTTAATCCTCTAATGTTTTGCTACAGTGTATGGATCAAAATAAAGCTAGTTTGTAGACAATGACAGGTAACTGTACATTCATCCTATATTTCAACTTTTTGAACTCTTTTCAATGATATAATATGACGTACACAAGGTGATACTCAAGTGCAGGTAATCTGGTGGCCTTACCTAGCAAATATTACATGAAAAGTTCACATCTGTCGACATTTCTTTCTTGTCTTATCAGGTTCTTAAACCAAGCGAAGGAAAACTGCTTTTCTTGAACTCGTTGGGTGAAACCAAGAAACAAGTAGATTCAGTGACGAAAAACTGGAGGTAATGTCTTTTGTTAACGGTTTGATATTCTGCAGACATCAAAGTTCATTTGATTATTCGTATATGCACCACACTTTTTACCTAGTGATAAGACTCCTCACTGGCCTTTTCTCAACAACTTGAGCAACAGCCCAACAACTTTTACAGTATCCTAGCACCTCGACATTTGAAGACATCCCTTTCATTGATCAGCCCCACTTTGATATCTTTTGTACAGCCTCTTTCTTTTGTATTTGTAGGACGTTCTGGAGGAATACAGTGCTGCATTTACACGTGAAAGAAATAAAGTGGACCTATGTTCCAACTAATCATCCAAAACAGCAGGACGGATACAATTGTGGTGTTTTCATTTTGAAGGTATTTCATTTTAAAGAAAAAGGCTGGAACCTGACTCAACTTACTTTGAATTTCTAGAATAGGGTTTGCGCAACGAAGAAACATGAACACGACATATGTGATGAATTTTAGGAGAAGGGTTGTAATAAATAACGAAGAATAGTAGCACTTTATAATTTATGTCCAAGTTATTTCAAGCCTCGTAAGCGACAAATCAAGATGCTGTGTGTTTTCATGAAAATGGCCTTGTTAGTTGCTTGTTCAGTAGGTTGGTATTATTCTGTTTCAAAGTCATTGGTTTGAGAACCAAAATGTATTTCCTTTCATCATTTTTCCAGTTTGCAGAGCCCCTCATGAATGACGAAGAACCGCAATTCGCCACGACTAAAAATGATTTGGCTTCTTATCGCCGAGATATTGCAGAGCTTCTCATATCATCTTCAGGTAATAATAAAACCAGTTATGGAGATTGCTAAGCTTCTCTAGGCTAGAAAGTATTCTATGGAAGAGATGACAAGGTTATATTTGATTAAATTAAGCCATGCACCTTCTTGCAGTATCCTACGTAATAGAGCATTGTTATGAGATAAACAAAGGAAAGAAAAATGTGCAGGGAGTTTTTTCCAACTTCTTGGACTCGCTCACATTATTTCTACTTCTATACACAATGCAGATTTATGAGCATCTGTTTATTATATCTCGATAAAGGACGTATCTGCTATTAACTTGTATCTGTTTCATCAAATTTAGATTCAATGCAGACCCGGTGGTGCAGCGTTTGTGCCTTATACAAAGGTGAAGATATAGAAAAATGAGGATATAAATACGTTCTGACACGAAAGTTTAAAGCCTTGCTATCACAATCTGACTTTTTCATTAAATCTAAGGTAGCTGTTTAAAGATATTTAAAAAACTTTTCTTTATGATTGCAGCTTCAGTGCGTATCCTGTCATCGATGGATACACAATAAGTGCAAAGGGGATATGCAGCCTGAATGTCAACTGCTTTTCGAATGCGATTCTTGCGTAACCTCTTTGTTACTTGCTACAGCTAAAGAAACTGAAAATCCTGTACGTGAATCAACTCCGAAACCCAAAGAAAGCGCTGCAAAAGGTCGGAGCAAAGATCCAAAGAAATATGCAATACAATTTACTTAAGGTTTGCAGCAAAACCCGAGCAAGAAGGTGCGAGGCATGCAAGGCTCCTTTCAAAGAAGGTAACCTTGCAAAGCAAAGGTTCATGGTTGGCAATTATGGTCCACGGCCTTTCTTTTTGAAAAAAGATATGGCATGGCATCATGGCACAAGAAACTATTATTTTTGTGCAAAAATCGACTGTCTGCGGCTGGTAAGCCCAAGCGTTACGTCCAGCGATTTAGACGTGTCTCTTGCACAAAATGAGCTCCTTCCTTCAGATATCGATGAGATGAAGAAGAATGGATTTGATATTAAATTGTAACAGCGCTATGCTTACATAGAGGAAAATAGCAGGGACCGCGCAGCAATTGGGCTAGCAGGGGCTATAAACCCTCCACTTTTTTCAAAAATTATCTTAAAAGCAATTAAAATTATGGCCTTTTCAACTGAAATATTTTCTGAACCGAGCTGTTGTACATAAAGATGCAAAGTCTCTTTTGAAAGAGGGGTTTTACAACCATCTAACAGGCGTGATCTAAATATATTTTCCGAGGATTTCCCCGGACCACCACTTCGGCTCAATCAGCCCCTCCACGTTAAGAAATTTGGCAATTTAGTTAATTTATTTATCAATGGTCCATTGGCAGTTACTATGATTCTAATCTGGATTTCCCTGTTAGCTAGTCAGCTAGCTGCTAATCGAAATAACATTATCCACTTCATTGCGAACAATAAAAAAGGTCAAATCTCTTGTTTATTGAATGGTACGTTTATTGAATGAAGCGTAGTATTATGACCTATAGAATACAAGCGGGCTACACCCTGGAAGCCTTTCCAAAGACCAAAACCCAATATCCCTGGTTCTGTGCTAGGATAGAAGAGACTGCCCAGAACTGAAAATACCAATGCAAAATACATCAGTCTCAGAGAGTGTTTTCGTTATTTGGTATTGAAAGCAGGGAGCAATACACCTGCAGCTATCAACGACTTAAAGTAACCGACTTAAAAAGCAATAAAATAACTAAAACGTGTTTAAACTAGATTAAATATTAGAAAATAACTCTTTGTCAGATATTTTTAGCTTTGTATGTTTCAAGCTTAGAGTTGCATTAGAAAAAGGAAAATACATAATTTGACCAAAGTCTTAAAAATCAATAGTAATAAAGCTTGTCATTGGAAATCTTTTTCTTTTGTCTTTTTCTTTTGAGAGTGGCAACCAAAGAAAAATATGGAGCCTTTTGAAGTCAGAAACACCAGACTCTCTTAATAAATATATTAATGAAATAATACATGGGGGGGGGGGAGTTTTGTATAAACTGTCTTTGCTATGCAAAAAGGTCCCCTCAATATAATACATGGGGGGGGGGGGGTGGGACAGTTTTGCATAAACTGTTTCTGTTATGCAAAAGTGTCCCCTCAATATAATACATGGGGGGGGGACAATTTTACATAAACTGTTTCTGCTATACAAAAGTGTCCCCTCGATATAGTACATGGGGGGACAGTTTTGCATAAACTGTTTCTGCAATGCAAAAGTGTCCCCTCAATATAATACATGGGGGGGGGGACAGTTTTGCATAAACTGTTTCTGCAATGCAAAAGTGTCCCCTCAATATAAAACATTGGGGGGGGGACAATTTTGCATAAACTGTTTCTGCTATGCAAAAGTGTCCCCTCAATATAATACATGGGGGGGGGACAGTTTTGTATAAACTGTTTCTGCTATGCAAAAGTGTCCCCTCAATATAATACATTAAGGGACAGTTTTGCATGAACTGTTTCTGCATTGCAAAAGTGTCCCCTCAATATAATACATTGGGGGGGGGGGGCAATTTTGCATAAACTGTTTCTGCTATGCAAAAGTGTCCCCTCAATATAATACATGGGGGGGGAACAGTTTTGCATAAACTGTTTCTGCTATGCAAAAGTGTCCCCTCAATATAATACATGGGGGCGGGGACTGTTTTGCATAAACTGTTTCTGCTATGCAAAAGTGTCCCCTCAATATAATACATGGGGGGGGGGACAGTTTTCCATAAACTGTTTCTGCTATGCAAACGTGTCCCCTCAATATAATACATGGGGGGGGACAGTTTTCCATAAACTGTTTCTGCTATGCAAAAGTGTCCCCTCAATATAATACATGGGGGGACAGTTTTGCATAAACTGTTTCTGCAATGCAAAAGTGTCCCCTCAATATAATACATGGGAGGACAGTTTTGCATAGACTGTTTCTGCAAAGCAAAAGTGTCCCCTCAATATAATACATGGGGGGACAGTTTTGCATAAACTTTTTCTGCAATGCAAAAGTGTCCTCTCAATATAATACATTGGGGGGCAATTTTGCATAAACTGTTTCTGCTATGCAAAAGTGTCCCCTCAATAAAATACATGGGGGGGACAGTTTTGCATAAACTGTTTCTGCAATGCAAAAGTGTCCCCTCAATATAATACATGGGGGGGGGGACAGTTTTGGATAAACTTTTTCTGCTATGCAAATGTGTCCCCTCAATATAATACATAGGGGGGGCAAAAGTGTGTCCCCTCAATTTAATACACGGGGGACAGTTTTGCATAAACGGTATTCGCTATGCAAAAGTGTCCTCTCAGTATTATAATACATGGGGGGGGGGGACAGTTTTGCATAAACTGTTTCTGCTATGCAAATGTTTCCCCTCAATATAATACATAGGGGGGCAGTTTTGCATAAACTGTTTTTGCTATGCAAAAGTGTCCCCTCAATATAATACAAGGGGGGGGGACAGTTTTGCATAAACTGTTTCTGCTATGCAAAAGTGTCACCTCAATATAGTACATGGGGGGGGGCAGTTTTGCATAAACTGTTTCTGCTATGCAAATGTGTCCTCTCAGTATTATAATACATTGGGGGCAGTTTTGCATAAACTGGTCTTGCTATCCAAAAGTGCCCCCTATTGTTTTACTTGGGGACACTTTTGCATAGTACTATTTTTGCTATGCATTTCGGTCCCCCCGAACACTTTTGTATACATTTTGGCTATGCTAAAATGTCCCCCTATTGTTCTGCATGGGGGAAACTTTTGCATAGTACTCTTTTGCTATGCATTTCGGTCCCCCCGGACACTTTTGCATACATTTTGGCTATGCTAAAATGTCCCCCTATAGTTCTGCATGGGGGACACTTTTGCATAGTACTGTTTTGCTATGCATTTCGGTCCCCCCGGACACTTTTGCATACATTTTGGCTATGCTAAAATGTCCCCCTATGGTCCTGCATGGGGGACACTTTTGCATAGTACTGTTTTGCTATTCATTTCGGTCCCCCCGGACACTTTTGCATGGGGGGACCGAAACGCATATGACACCGGTTCAGGATAGTTGTAGCTGCTTTTGCATGGTTGTGGCACGTTTTATATAGCTCTTGATAGTTCTGTACGGTGTTCCTTGCTTTTTGCTTGTTTTAGACGGTAGAAGATAGGTCTGGCCTAACCTGTGGTTTAATATTTCGAGTTCCGCCTTGATTTAGATCCTGAATGATGGTTATGGCCAGTTCTAGATTGGTGTTGCACGTTCAGGATAGTTGTGGCTGCTTTTGCATGGTTGTGGCAGGTTTCTTATGTCTCTTGATGCTTCTGTACGGTGTTTGATGCTTCTTTGCTGTCTTACACGTTAGTGGTAGGCTCTGGCGTGACCTGTCGACTGATATTTTGAATTTTGCATTCATTAAGATGCTGGTCGATGGTTATGGCTAGTTCTAGATGGTTATTGCCGGTTCAGGATAATGGTAGCTGCTTTTGTATGGTTGTGGCAGGTTTTATTTAGCTCTTGATGATTCTGAAAGGTGCTCGATGCTTCTTGCCAGTTTTAGACGGTAGTGGATGGTATTGGCCTAACCTGTGGATTGATTTTGCGAGTTCTGTCTCTTTTTAGATGCTGCATGATGGTTATTGCTGGTTTTAGATGGTTCATACAATTTCAGTATAGTTGTTGCCGCTTTTGTATGGTAGTGGAAGGTTTGTGGTTACTCTTGATGGTTTTGTATGGTGTTGGAAGCTTTTGGCCTGATTTAGATGTTAGTGTTAGGTTTTTGTCTAATCTGTGGATTGATTTTTCTTGTTCTTCCTGGATCTAGATGCTGCTTGATGGTATAGCTAGTTCTAGATGGTTATTGCCAGTTCAGGATAGTTGTAGCTGCTTTTGCATGGTTATGGCAGGTTTTATATAGCTCTTGATGGTTCTGTAAGGTGATTGATGCTTTTGCACTGTTTTAGACGAAAGTGGATAGTGTTGGCCTAACTTATAGATTTATTTCTCGTGTTCTGCCTTGATTTAGATGCTGCTTGATGGTTATCGCCGGTTCTGGAGGGTTATTGCCCGTTCAGGATAGTTTTGGCTGCTTTGCAAGATTGTGGCAGGTTTTATTTAGCTCTTGATGGTTCTGAAAGGTGCTTGATGCTTCTTGCCTGTTTTAGACGATAGTGATAGGTTCTGGCGTGATTTGGGATCAGTTATTTGATACCTGCCTTGAGTAAGATGGTGATCGATGGTTGTGCCTTGTTTTAGAAGGTTTTTGCCAGTTAAGGTTATTTTTATCAGCTTTTGTATGGTTGTGGCAGGTTTTATATTGCTCTTGATGGACTGTACGGTGTTTGATGCTTCTGGTTTTTTCTAGACGGTAGTAGATAGTTCTGGCCTCACCTATTAATTGATTTTTCGAGTTTTGCCTTGAGTTGGATGCTGCATGATGGTTATGGCCTGTTCTAGATGGTTCTTGCAATTTCAGACTAGTTGTTGCTACTTTTGCATGGTAGTGTAAGGTTTTTGGTGGCTCTTGATGGTTTTGTATGGTGTTGGAAGCTTTTGGCCTGATCTAGACGTTTGTGGTAGGTTCTTTTCGAATCTTTGGATTGCTTTCTCTTGTTCTGCCTGGATCTACATGCTGCTTGATGGTGTGCCTTGTTCTAGATAATTTTTGCCAGTTCAGGATAGTTTTAGCAGCTTTCGTATGGTTATGGCAGGCTTTATATGGCTCTTGATGGTTCTTTTCGGTGCTCGATGCTTCTACCCTTTTCTAGACGTTAGGGGTAGGTTCTGGTCTGATCTGTGGATTGTTTTTTCGTGTTCTGCCTTGATTTAGATGCTGCTTGATGGTTATCGCTTTTTCTAGATGGTTCTTGCCATTTCAGGATAGTTGTGGCTGCTTTTGCATGGTAGTGGCAGGTTTTCTATGTCTTTTGAGGGTTCTGTATTGTGTTGGATGCTTCTGGGCTGATTTACACGTTAGTGGTAGGTTTTGGCGTTACCTATGGATTTATTTTTCATGTTCTGCCTTGATTTAGATGCTGCTCGATGGCTATGGCTATTTCTAGATGGTTATTGCATGTTCAGGCTAGATGTGGCTGCTTTTGCATGGTTGTAACAGGTTGTTTATGTCTCTTGATGGTTCTGCACGTTGTTGTATGCTTCTGGGCTGTTCTAGACGTTAATGGTAGGTTTCGCTGTGACCTGTGGATTTATTTTTCTAGTTTTCCCGTGATTAAGATGCTGGCTGATGATTATAGCTAGTTCTAGATGGTTATTGTCAGTTAAGGGTAGTTGTACCTGCTTGTGCATGGTTGTGGCAGGATCTCTATAGCTCTTAATGGTTTTGTAAGGTACTCGATGCTTCTGGACAGTTTTAGAAGGTAGTGGATAGTTTTGGTTTAACTTGTGAATTGATTTTTCGAGTTCCGTCTTGCTACTTTATGTTCGTTGGCAGTTCTAAATGGTTCTTGCAATTTTAAAATAGTTGTTTTGTATTTTGTGTGGTAGTGGCAGGTTTCTTATGTCTCTTGATGGTTCTGTATGGTGTTGTAGGCTTCTGGGCTGCTTTAGACATTAATGGTAGGTTCTGGCGTGACATGGGGATTGAATTTTCGAGATCTGCCTTGATTAAGATGCTGTTCGATGGGGTTGGCTTGTTCTAGATGATTATTTCCAATTCAGGATAGTTTTAGCTGCTTTTTTTATGGTCATGGCAGGTTTTATATAAATTTTGATGGTTTTGTACGGTGTTAGATGTGACTGGCTTATCTTAGACGGTAGTGGTAGGTTGTGGCGTGACATGTGGATCACTTTTTCGAGTTCTGCATTAATTAAGGTGCTGCTTGATCCTTATGGCCAGTTATAGATGGCTTTTCCAATTCAGGATAGTTGTGGTCTGCTTTTGCATGGTAGTGGCAGGTTTTCTAAGTCTCTTGATGGTTGTGTACTGTGTTCGATGCTTTTGGACTGTTTTAGACGGTAGTGAATAGTTTTGGCCTAACCTGTGGATTGATTTTTTGAGTTCCGCCTTGGTTTAGATGCTGCAAGATGGTTATGGCCAGTTCTAGATGGTTCTTGCAATTTCAAAATAGTTGTTCTGTCTTTTGTATGGTAGTGGCAGGTTTTATCTGGCTCTTGATGGTTCTGTACGGTGTTCGATGCTTCTAGGCTGTTCTAAACATTAGTGGTAGGTTCCGGTCGGATCTGTGGATTAATTTATCGTTTTCTGCTTTGATTCAGGTCCTGCTTTATGTTCATTGCCATTTCTAAATGTTTACTGCCGGTTCAGGATGGTTGTTGCTGATTTTGCATAGTTGTGGAAGGTTTTATATAAATTTTGATGGTTCTGTACAGTGTTTGATATTTCTTGCTTATTCTAGATGGTAGTGATAGGTTCTGGTGTGACATTTGGGTCTATTGTTCGAGTTCTGCCTTGATTAAAATGCAGTTCGATAATAAGAGCTAGTCCTAGATGATTATTGCCTGTTCAAGATAGTCTTAGCTGGTTCTATTTGGTTATGGCAGGCTATATATGGCTCTTGATTGATCTGTACTGTGTTCGATGCTTCCTGCCTTTTATAGATGTTAGGGGTAGGTTCTGGTCTGATCGGTGGATTGATTTTTCGTGCTCTGCCTCGATTTAGATTCCACTTGATGGTTATCGGTCGTTCTAAATGCTTCTTGCCATTTCAGGATAGTTGTTGCTGCAATTGCATGGTAGTGGCAGGTTCTTTATGTCCCTTGATGGTTCTGTACGGTGCTGGATGCTTCTTGACTGTTTTAGACATTAGTGGTAGGTTCTGGCATGACCTGTGGATTGATATTTCGCGTTCTGCCTTGATTAAGATGCCGGTCGATGGTTAGGGCTTCTTCTAGATGGTTATTTCCAGTTCAGGATAGTTGTAGCTGCTTTTGCATAGATGTGGTAGGTTTTATATAACTTTTGATGTTTATGTACGGTGTTGGATGCTTCTGGCATATTGTAGACGGTAGTGGTAGGTTCTGGCGCGACATGTAGATCGATTTTTCGAATTCTGCATTGATTAAGACCTTGGTCGATGGTTATGCTTCCTCTAGATGGTTGTTTCCAGTTCAGGATAATTTTCGCTGCTCTTGTATGGTTGTGTCAGATTTTATTTATGTTTTGATGGTTCTGTACGGTGTCGGTCGTTCTGGCCGATTCCCGACAACAGTGGTAGGTTCTGGCGTGACATGTGGATCGATTTCTCGCGTTCTGCATTGATTAAGATGTTGGTCGATAGTTATGGCTAGTTCTAGATGGTAATTGCCGGTTCACCATAGTTGTAGCTGCTTTTGCATGGTTGTGGTAGGTTTTATATAACTTTTGATGATTCTGTACGGTGATGGTCGTTCTTGCCGATTGTAGACAACAGAGGTAGGTTCTGGGGTGACATTTGGGTCCAGTTTTCGAGTTTTGCCGTGATTAAGATGCTGGTCGAGGTTTAAAGCTAGTTCTAGATGGTTAATGCCGGTTAAGGGTAGTTGTAGCTGCTTTTGTATGGTAGTGGCAGGGTTTGAACGGCTCTTGATGGTTCGATAGAGTGATCGATGCTTCTTGCCTGTTCTAGACGTTAGTAGTATGTTCCGTTCTGATATGTGGATTTATTGATCGTGTTCTGCCTTTATTTAGATGCTGCTGTATGTTCATTGGCAATTCTAAATGGGTCTTCCAATTTCAAAAGAGTTGTTGTGTCTTTTGTATTGTAGTGGCAGGTCTTATATGGCTCTTGATGGTTCTGTACGGTGTTGGATCCTTCTGGTCTGTTTTACACGTTAGTGGTAGGTTTTGGCGTGACCTGTGGATTTATTTTTCAAGTTCTGCCTTGAATTAGATGCTGCTCGATGGCTATGGCTATTTCTAGATGATTATTGCACGTTCAGGCTAGATGTGGCTGCATTCGCATGGTTGCAACAGGTTGTTTATGTCTCTTGATGGTTCTGCAAGATGTTTTATGCTTCCGGGCTGTTTTAGACGTTAATGGTAGGTTTTGCTGTGATCTGTGAATTTACTTTTCGAGCTCTGCCTTGATTAGGATGCTGGTCGAAAGTTATGGCTTGTTCTAGATAGTTATTTCCGGTTCAGGATAGTATTAGCTGCTTTTGCATGGTTGTGGCAGGGTTTATATAACTTTGGATGGTTCTGTGCGGTGTTGGATGCTTCTGGCCTATTTTAGATAGTAGTGAATAGTTTTGGCCCAACCTGTTGATTGATTTTTCGAGTTCCGCCTTGACTTAGTTGCTGCATGATGGTTACGGCCAGTTCTAGATGGTTCTTGCAATTTCAAAAGAGTTGTTGCTTCATTTGCATGGTACTGGCAGGTTTTAATGGCTGTTGATAGTTCTGTACGGTGTTCCACGCTTCTGGCTTGTTTTAGACTTTAGTTGTAGGTTCTGGTCTGCTCAGTTGATTAATTTGTCTTTTTACTTAAATCGTTTTAGATGGATCTTTCTATTTCTGAATAGTTGTTGCTGCTTTTGCATGGTACTGGCATGTTTTGATGGCTGTTGTTAGTTCGGTACGGTGTTCCATGCTTCTGGCTTGTTTTAGACGTTAGTGGTAGGTTGTGGTCTGCTCTGTGGATTAATTTGTCGTATTATGCCTATAGTTCGATGCTGCTATATGTTTATTGCCATTTCAAAATGGTCATTGCCAGTTCAGGATAGTTGTAGCTTCTTTTGCATGGTTGTTGTAGGTTTTATATAACTTATGATGGTTCTGTACGGTGTGGGTCGTTCTGGTCGTTTCTAGATAACAGTGGTAGGTTCTGGCGTGACATTTGGATCGAGTTTTTGAGTTCTGCACTGGTCGATGATTATGGCTTCTTTTAGCTGGTTATTTCCAATTCAGGATAGTTTTCGCTGCTTTTCTATGGTTATGTCAGATTATATATAACTTCTGATGGTTCTGTACTGTGTTTGATATTTCTAGCATATTGTAGACGTTAGTGGTAGCATCTGGCGTGACATGTGGATCGATTTTTTGAGTTCTGCATTGATTAAGATGTTGGTCGATGGTTATGGCTAGTTCTAGATGGTAATATCCGGTTCAGGATAGTTGTAACTGCTTTTGCATGGTTGTGGCAGGTTTTATATAGCTCCTGATTTTTCTGTAAAGTGTTTGATGCTTCTGGACTGTTCTAGACGTTAGTGGTAGGTTGTGGTCTGCTCTCTGGATTAATTTGTCGTTTTATGCCTATAGTTAGATGCTGCTTTATGGCTTTTGCCATTTCAAAATGGTCATTGCCAGTTCAGGATAGTTGTAGCTGCTTTTGCATGCTTGTTGTAGGTTTTATATAACTTATGATGGTTCTGTACGGTGTGGGTCGTTCTGGTCGATTCTAGATAACAGTGGTAGGTTCTGGCGTGACATTTGGTTCAATTTTTTGCGTTCTGCCTTGATTTAAATGCTGTTCAATGGTTATGGCTTGTCCTAGATGGTAATTGCCGGTTCATGATAGTCTTAGCTGCTTTGCATTGTTGTGGCAGGTTTTTCATGTCTCTTGATGGTTCTATACGGCGCTGGTTGTTTCTTGACTGTTTTAGACATTAGTTGTAGGTTCTGGAGTGACCTCTGGATTGATACTCCGCGTTCTGCCTTGATTAAGTTGCTGCTCGATGGTTATGGCATCTTTTAGATGGTTATTTCCAATTTAGGATAGTTTTCGCTGCTTTTCTATGGTTATGTCAGATTATATATAACTTCTGATGGTTCTGTACTGTGTTTGATATTTCTAGCATATTGTAGACGTTAGTGGTAGGATCTGGCGTGACATGTGAATCGATTTTTTGAGTTCTGCATTGATTTAGATGTTGGTCGATGGTTATGGCCAGTTCTAGATGGTAATTGCCGGTTCAGGATAGTTGTAGCTGCTTTGCATGTTTGTGGCAGGTTTTATATAGCTTCTGATGTTTCTGTAAAGTGTTTGATGCTTCTGGACTGTTCTAAACGTTAGTGGTAGGTTCTGGTCTGCTCAGTGGATTAATTTGTCGTGTTATGCCTATAGTTAGATGCTGCTTTATGGCTTTAGCCAGTTCAAATGGTTATTGCCAGTTCAGGATAGTTTTAGCTGCTTTTGCATGGTTGTTATAGGTTTTATACAGCTCTTGATTGTTCTGTAAGGTGCTCGATCCTTCTGGACTGTTTTAAACGTTAGTGGTAGGTTCTGGTCTGCTCTGTGGATTAATTTGTCGTGTTATGCCTATAGTTAGATACTGCTTTATGGCTTTTGCCAGTTCAAATGGTTATTGCCAGTTCAGAATAGTTTTAGCTGCTATTGCATGGTTGTTATAGGTTTTATACAGCTCTTGATGGTTCTGTAAGGTGCTCGATCCTTCTTGACTGTTTTAAACGTTAGTGGTAGGTTCTGGTCTGCATTGTGAATTAATTTGTCGTGTTATGTCTATAGTTAGATGCTGCTTTATGGCTATAGCCAGTTCAAAATGGTTTATGCCAGTTTAGGATATTTGTAGCTGCTTTTGCATAGTTGTTGTAGGTTTTATATAACTTTTAATGGTTCTGTACGGTGTGGGTCGTTCTGGTCGATTCTAGCTAACAGTGGTAGGTTCTGGCGTGACATTTGGTTCGAGTTTTCAAGTTCTGCCTTGATTTAAATGCTGTTCGATGGTTATGGCTAGTTCTAGATAGCCATTACCGGTTCATGATAGTCTTAACTGCTTTTCCATGGTTGTGGCAGGTTATATATAGCTCCTGATGTTTCTGTAAAGTGTTTGATGCTTCTTGACTGTTCTAGACGTTAGTGGTAAGTTCTGGTCTGCTCTGTGGATTAATTTGTCGTGTTATGCCTATAGTTAGATGCTGCTTTATGGCTTTTGCCAGTTCAAATGCTTATTGCCAGTTGAGGATAGTTTTAGCTACTTTTGCATGGTTGTTGTAGGTTTTATATATCTCTTGATCGTTCTGTAAGGTCCCCCATCCTTCTGGACAGTTTTAGAAGGTAGTGGATTGTTTTGGCCTAACCTGTGGATTGATTTTTCGAGTTCTACCATGATTTGGATGCTGCATGATGGTTATGGCCAGTTTTAGATGGTTCTTTCAATTTCAGAATAGTTGTTGCTGCTTTTGCATGGTACTGGCATGTTTGAATAGCTGTTGATAGTTCTGTATGGTGTTCCATGCTTCTGGCTTGTTTTTGACGTTAGTGGTAGGTTTTGGTCTGCTCTGTGGAATAATTAGTCGTGTTATGCCTATAGTTAGATGCTGCTTTATGGCTATAGCCAGTTCAAAATGGTTTATGCCAGTTCAGGATAGTTGTAGCTGCTTTTGCATAGTTGTTGTAGGTTTTATATAACTTTTTATGGTCCTGTACGGTGTGGGTCGTTCTGGTCGATTCTAGATAACAGTGGTAGGTTCTGGCGTGACAATTGGTTCGATTTTTCGTGTTCTGCCTTGATTTAGATGCTTCATGATGATTATGGCCAGTTTGAGATGGTTCTTTCAATTTCAGAACAGTTGTTGCATCTTTTGCATGGTACTGGCATGTTTGAATAGCTGTTGATAGTTCTGTATGGTGTTCCATGCTTCTGGCTTGTTTTTGACGTTAGTGGTAGGTTTTGGTCTGCTCTGTGGAATAATTAGTCGTGTTATGCCTATAGTTAGATGCTGCTTTATGCCTGTTGCCAGTTCAAAAGGGTTATTGCCAGTTCAGGATAGTCTTGGCTGCTTTTGCATGGTTGTGGCATGTTCTATATAGCTTCTGATATTTCTGTTAAGTGTTTGATGCTTCTGGACTGTTTTAGACGTTAGTGGTAGGTTCTGGTCTGCTCTGTGGATAATGTGTCGTGTTATGCCTATAGTTAGATGCTGCTTTATGCCTGTTGCCAGTTCAAAATGGTTATTGCCAGTTCCGGATAGTTGTAGCTGCTTTTGCATAGTTTTTGTAGGTTTTATATAACTTTTGATGGTTCTGTACGGTGTGGGTCGTTCTTGTTGTTTCTAGCTAACAGTGGTAGGTTCTGGCGTGACAATTAGTTCGATTTTTCGTGTTCTGCCTTGATTTAAATGCTGTTCAATGGTTATGGCTGGTCCTAGATGGTTATTGCCGGTTCCTGATAGTCTTAGCTGCTTTGCATTGTTGTGGCAGGTTTTTTATGTCTCTTGATGGTTCTATACGGTGCTGGATGCCTCTTGACTTTTTTAGACACTAATCTAAAATCTGGCGTGACCTGTCGATTGATTTTTCGCGATCAGCCTTGATTAAGATGCTGGTCGATGGTTATGGATTCTTCTAGATTGTTATTTCCAGTTTGGGATAGTTTTCGCTGCTTTTGTATGGTTATGTCAGATTTTATACAACTCTCGATGTTTCTCTACGGTGATGGATGGTTCTGGCATATTGTAGACGGTAGTGGTAGGTTCTGGTCTGCTCAGTGGATTAATTCGTCGTGTAATGCCTATACTTAGATGCTGCTTTATGGCTTTTGCCAGTACATATGGTTATTGCCAGTTCAGGTTAGTTGTAGTTGCTTTTGCATGATTGTTGTAGGTTTTATATAGCTCTTGATCGTTCTGTAAAATGCTCGATCCTTCTGGACAGTTTTAGATGGTAGTGGATTGTTTTTGCCTAACCTGAGGATTGATTTTTCGAGTTCTGCCATGATTTAGATGCTGCATGATGGGTATGGCCAGTTTTAGATTATTCTTTTAATTTCACAATAGTTGTTCCTGCTTTTGCATGGACTGGCATCTTTTAATATCTCTTGATAGTTCTGTACGGGGTTCCATGCTTCTGGCTTGTTTTAGAAGTTAGTGGTAGGTTCTGGTCTGCTCTGTGGATTAATTTGTCGTATTATGCCTATAGTTAGATGCTGCCTTGTGGCTATTGCCAGTTCAAAATGGTTATTGCCAGTTCAGGATAGTTTTAGCTGCATTTGCATGGTTGTTATAGGTTTTACACAGCTGTTGATGGTTCTGTAAGGTGCTCGATCCTTCTGGACTGTTTTAGACGTCAGTGGTAGGTTCTGGTCTGCTCTGTGGATTAATTTGTCCTGTTATGTCTATAGTTAGATGCTGCTTGCTGCCTGTTGCCACTTCAAAACGGTTATTGCCAGTTAAGGATAGTTGTAGCTGCTTTTGCATAGTTTTTGTAGGTTTTATATAAATTTTGATGGTTTAGAATGGTGTTGGTCGTTCTGGCCGTTTCTGGCGTGACATTTGGGTTAAGTTTTCGACTTCGGCCTTGATTTAAATGCTGTTCGGTGGTTATGGCTAGTCTTAGATGGTTATTGCCGGTTCACGATAGTCTTAGTTGCTTTTCCATGATTGTGGCAGGTTTTTTATGTCTCTTGATGGTTCTGTACGGTACTGGATGCTCCTTGACTGTTTTAGACATTAGTCGCAGGTTCTGGCGTGACATCTGGATTGATATTCCGCGTTCTGCCTTGATTAAGCTGCTGCTCGATGGTTATGGCTTCTTTTAGATGGTTATTTCCAATTCAGGATAGTTTTAACTGCATTTCTATGGTTATGTCAGATTATATATAACTTCTGATGGTTCTGTACTGTGTTTGATATTTCTAGCATATTGTAGACGTTAGTGGTAGGATCTGGCGTGACATATGGATCGATTTTTTGAGTTCTGCATTGATTTAGATGTTGGTCGAAGGTTATGGCCAGTTCTAGATGGTAATTGCCGGTTCAGGATAGTTGTAGCTGCTTTGCATGGTTGTGGCAGGTTTTACATAGCTTCTGTTGTTTCTGTAAAGTGTTTGATGCTTCTGGACTGTTCTAGACGTTAGTGGTAGGTTCTGGACTGCTCAGTGGATTAATTTGTCATGTTATGCCTATAGTTAGATGCTGCTTTATGGCTTTTGCCAGTTCAAATGGTTATTGCCAGTTCAGGATAGTTTTAGCTGCTTTTGCATAGTTGTTGTAGGTTTTATATAACTTTTTATGGTCCTGTACGGTGTGGGTCGTTCTGGTCGATTCTAGATAACAGTGGTAGGTTCTGGCGTGACAATTGGTTCGATTTTTCGTGTTCTGCCTTGATTTAGATGCTTCATGATGATTATGGCCAGTTTGAGATGGTTCTTTCAATTTCAGAACAGTTGTTGCATCTTTTGCATGGTACTGGCATGTTTGAATAGCTGTTGATAGTTCTGTATGGTGTTCCATGCTTCTGGCTTGTTTTTGACGTTAGTGGTAGGTTTTGGTCTACTCTGTGGAATAATTAGTCGTGTTATGCCTATAGTTAGATGCTGCTTTATGCCTGTTGCCAGTTGAAAAGGGTTATTGCCAGTTCAGGATAGTCTTGGCTGCTTTTGCATGGTTGTGGCATGTTCTATATAGCTTCTGATATTTCTGTTAAGTGTTTGATGCTTCTGGACTGTTTTAGACGTTAGTGGTAGGTTCTGGTCTGCTCTGTGGATTAATTTGTCGTGTTATACCTATACTTAGATGCTGCCTTATGGCCATAGCCAGTTCAAAATGGTTTATGCCAGTTGAGGATAATTGTAGCTGCTTTTGCATAGTTGTTGTAGGTTTTATATAACTTTTGATGGTTCTGTACGGTGTGGGTCGTTCTTGTTGATTCTAGCTAACAGTGGTAGGTTCTGGCGTGACAATTAGTTCGATTTTTCGTGTTCTGCCTTGATTTAAATGCTGTTCAATGGTTATGGCTTGTCCTAGATGGTTATTGCCGGTTCCTGATAGTCTTAGCTGCTTTGCATTGTTGTGGCAGGTTTTTTATGTCTCTTGATGGTTCTATACGGTGCTGGATGCTTCTTGACTTTTTTAGACACTAATCTAAGTTCTGGCGTGACCTGTGGATTGATTTTTCGCGATCAGCCTTGATTAAGATGCTGGTCGATGGTTATGGATTCTTCTAGATTGTTATTTCCAGTTTGGGATAGTTTTCGCTGCTTTTGTATGGTTATGTCAGATTTTTGCAACTTCCAATGTTTCTGTACGGTGTTGGATGGTTCTAGCATATTGCAGACGGTAGTGGTAGGTTTTGACGCGACATCTGGATCGATTTTTTCGAGTCCTGCATTATTTAAGATGTTGGAGGATGGTTATGGCAGTTCTAGATGGTAAATTCCGGTTCAGGATAGTTGTAGCTGCTTTTGCATGGTAGTGGCAGGTTTTATATAGCTCCTCATGTTTCTGTAAAGTGTTTGATGCTTCTGGACTGTTCTAAACGTTAGTGGTAGGTTCTGGTTTGCTCAGTGGATTAGTTTGTCGTGTTATACCTATACTTAGATGCTGCCTTATGGCTTTTCCCAGTTCAAAACGGTTATTGCCAGTTCATGATAGTTTTACCTGTTTTTGCATTGTTTTGTAGGTTTTATATAGCTGTTGATCGTTCTGTAAGGTGCTCGATCCTTCTGGACAGTTTTAGAAGGTAGTGGATTGTTTTGGCCAAACCTGTGGATTGATTTTTCGAGTTCTGCCATGATTTAGATGCTGCATGATGGTTATGGCCAGTTTTAGATGGTTCTTTCAATTTCAGAATAGTTTTTCCTGCTTTTGCATGTTACTGGCATGTTGTAATGGCTGTTGATAGTTCTGTACGGGGTTCAATGCTTCTGGCTTGTTTTAGACGTTAGTGGTAGCTTTTGGTCTGCTCTGTGGAATAATTAGTCGTGTTATGCCTATAGTTAGATGCTGCTTTATGCCTGTTGCCAGTTCAAAACAGTTATTGCCAGTTCAGGATAGTCTTGGCTGCTTCTGCATGGTTGTGGCAGGTTCTATATAGCTTCTGATGTTTCTGTTAAGTGTTTGATGCTTCTGGACTGTTTTAGACGTTAGTGGTAGGTTCTCGTCTGCTCTCTGGATTTATTTGTCGTGTTATGTCTATAGTTAGATGCTGCTTTATGGCTATAGCCAGTTCAAAATGGTTTATGCCAGTCCAGGATAATTGTAGCTGCTTTTGCAGAGTTGTTGTAGGTTTTATATAACTTGTGATGGTTCTGTACGGTGTGGGTCGTTCTGGTCGATTCTAGATAACAGTGGTAGGTTCTGGCGTGACAATTGGTTCGATTTTTCGTGTTCTGCCTTGATTTAAATGCTGTTCAATGGTTATGGCTTGTCTTAGGTGGTTATTGCCGGTTCCTGATAGTCTTAGCTGCTTTGCATTGTTGTGGCAGGTCTTTTAAGTCTCTTGATGGTTCTATACGGTGCTGGATGCTTCTTGACTTTTTTAGACATTAATCTAGGTTCTGGCGTGACCTGTGGATTGATATTTCGCGATCAGCCTTGATTAAGATGCTGGACGATGGTTATGGATTCTTCTAGATTGTTATTCCCAGTTTGGGATAGTTTTCGCTGCTTTTGTATGGTTATGTCAGATTTTATGCAACTTCCAATGTTTCTGTACTGTGTTGGATGGTTCTAGCATATTGCAGACGGTAGTGGTAGGTTTTGACGCGACATGTGGATCGATTTTTTCGAGTCCTGCATTATTTAAGATGTTGGACGATGGTTATGGCAGTTCTAGATGGTAAATTCCGGTTCAGGATAGTTGTAGCTGCTTTTGCATGGTAGTGGCAGGTTTTATATAGCTCCTCATGTTTCTGTAAAGTGTTTGATGCTTCTGGACTGTTCTAAACGTTAGTGGTAGGTTCTGGTTTGCTCAGTGGATTAGTTTGTCGTGTTATACCTATACTTAGATGCTGCCTTATGGCTTTTCCCAGTTCAAAACGGTTATTGCCAGTTCATGATAGTTTTACCTGTTTTTGCATTGTTTTTGTAGGTTTTATATAGCTGTTGATCGTTCTGTAAGGTGCTCGATCCTTCTGGACAGTTTTAGAAGGTAGTGGATTGTTTTGGCCAAACCTGTGGATTGATTTTTCGAGTTCTGCCATGATTTAGATGCTGCATGATGGTTATGGCCAGTTTTAGATGGTTCTTTCAATTTCAGAATAGTTTTTCCTGCTTTTGCATGTTACTGGCATGTTTTAATGGCTGTTGATAGTTCTGTACGGGGTTCAATGCTTCTGGCTTGTTTTAGACGTTAGTGGTAGGTTTTGGTCTGCTCTGTGGAATAATTAGTCGTGTTATGCCTATAGTTAGATGCTGCTTTATGCCTGTTGCCAGTTCAAAACAGTTATTGCCAGTTCAGGATAGTCTTGGCTGCTTCTGCATGGTTGTGGCAGGTTCTATATAGCTTCTGATGTTTCTGTTAAGTGTTTGATGCTTCTGGACTGTTTTAGACGTTAGTGGTAGGTTCTCGTCTGCTCTCTGGATTAATTTGTCGTGTTATGTCTATAGTTAGATGCTGCTTTATGGCTATAGCCAGTTCAAGATGGTTTATGCCAGTTCAGGATAATTGTAGCTGCTTTTGCAGAGTTGTTGTAGGTTTTATATAACTTTTGATGGTTCTGTACGGTGTGGGTCGTTCTGGTCGATTCTAGATAACAGTGGTAGGTTCTGGCGTGACAATTGGTTCGATTTTTCGTGTTCTGCCTTGATTTAAATGCTGTTCAATGGTTATGGCTTGTCTTAGGTGGTTATTGCCGGTTCCTGATAGTCTTAGCTGCTTTGCATTGTTGTGGCAGGTCTTTTAAGTCTCTTGATGGTTCTATACGGTGCTGGATGCTTCTTGACTTTTTTAGACATTAATCTAGGTTCTGGCGTGACCTGTGGATTGATATTTCGCGATCAGCCTTGATTAAGATGCTGGACGATGGTTATGGATTCTTCTAGATTGTTATTTCCAGTTTGGGATAGTTTTCGCTGCTTTTGTATGGTTATGTCAGATTTTATGCAACTTCCAATGTTTCTGTACGGTGTTGGATGGTTCTAGCATATTGCAGACGGTAGTGGTAGGTTTTGACGCGACATGTGGATCGATTTTGTCGAGTCCGGCATTGATTAAGATGTTGGACGATGGTTATGGCTAGTTCTAAATGGTAATTTCCGGTTCAGGATAGTTGTAGCTGCTTTTGCATAGTTGTGGCAGGTTTTTATAGCTCCTCATGTTTCTGTAAAGTGTTTTATGCTTCTGGATTCTTCAAGACGTTAGTGGTAGGTTCTGGTCTGCTCTCTGGATTAATTTGTTGTGTTATGCCAATAGTTAGAAGCTGCTTTATGGCTTTTGCCAGTTCAAATGGTTATTGCCAGTTCAGGATAGTTTTAGCAGCTTTTGCATGGTTGTTGTAGGTGTTGTACAGCTCTTGATGGTTCTGTAAGGTGCTCGATCCTTCTTGACCGTTTAAGAAGGTAGTGGATTGTTTTGGCCTAGCCTGTGGTTTGATTTTTCGAGTTCTACCATGATTTAGATGCTGCATGATGGTTATGGCCAGTTTTAGATGGTTCTTTCAATTTCAGAATAGTTTTTCCTGCTTTTGCATGTTACTGGCATGTTTTAATGGCTGTTGATAGTTCTGTACGGGGTTCAATGCTTCTGGCTTGTTTTAGACGTTAGTGGTAGGTTTTGGTCTGCTCTGTGGAATAATTAGTCGTGTTATGCCTATAGTTAGATGCTGCTTTATGCCTGTTGCCAGTTCAAAACAGTTATTGCCAGTTCAGGATAGTCTTGGCTGCTTCTGCATGGTTGTGGCAGGTTCTATATAGCTTCTGATGTTTCTGTTAAGTGTTTGATGCTTCTGGACTGTTTTAGACGTTAGTGGTAGGTTCCCGTCTGCTCTCTGGATTAATTTGTCGTGTTATGTCTATAGTTAGATGCTGCTTTATGGCTATAGCCAGTTCAAAATGGTTTATGCCGGTTCAGGATAATTGTAGCTGCTTTTGCAGAGTTGTTGTAGGTTTTATATAACTTTTGATGGTTCTGTACGGTGTGGGTCGTTCTGGTCGATTCTAGATAACAGTGGTAGGTTCTGGCGTGACAATTGGTTCGATTTTTCGTGTTCTGCCTTGATTTAAATGCTGTTCAATGGTTATGGCTTGTCTTAGGTGGTTATTGCCGGTTCCTGATAGTCTTAGCTGCTTTGCATTGTTGTGGCAGGTTTTTTAAGTCTCTTGATGGTTCTATACGGTGCTGGATGCTTCTTGACTTTTTTAGACATTAATCTAGGTTCTGGCGTGACCTATGGATTGATATTTCGCGATCAGCCTTGATTAAGATGCTGGACGATGGTTATGGATTCTTCTAGATTGTTATTTCCAGTTTGGGATAGTTTTCGCTGCTTTTGTATGGTTATGTCAGATTTTTTGCAACTTCCAATGTTTCTGTACGGTGTTGGATGGTTCTAGCATATTGCAGACGGTAGTGGTAGGTTTTGACGCGACATGTGGATCGATTTTGTCGAGTCCGGCATTGATTAAGATGTTGGACGATGGTTATGGCTAGTTCTAAATGGTAATTTCCGGTTCAGGATAGTTGTAGCTGCTTTTGCATAGTTGTGGCAGGTTTTATATAGCTCCTCATGTTTCTGTAAAGTGTTTGATGCTTCTGGATTCTTCAAGACGTTAGTGGTAGGTTCTGGTCTGCTCTCTGGATTAATTTGTTGTGTTATGCCAATAGTTAGAAGCTGCTTTATGGCTTTTGCCAGTTCAAATGGTTATTGCCAGTTCAGGATAGTTTTAGCAGCTTTTGCATGGTTGTTGTAGGTGTTATACAGCTCTTGATGGTTCTGTAAGGTGCTCGATCCTTCTTGACCGTTTAAGAAGGTAGTGGATTGTTTTGGCCTAGCCTGTGGTTTGATTTTTCGAGTTCTACCATGATTTAGATGCTGCATGATGGTTATGGCCAGTTTTAGATGGTTCTTTAAATTTCTGAATAGTTGTTGCTGCTTTTGAATGGTACTGGTATGTTTGAATGGCTGTTGATAGTTCTGTATGGCTTTTGATGCGTCTTGCTTGTTTTAGACGTTAGTGGTAGGTTCTGGTCTGCTCTGTGGATTAATTTGTCGTATTATGCCTATAGTTAGATACTGCTCTATGTTTATTGCCATTTCAAAATGGTCATTGCCAGTTCAGGATAGTTGTAGCTGCTTTTGCATGGTTGTTGTAGGTTTTATATAACTTATGGTTCTGTACGGTGTGGGTCGTTCTGGTCGATTCTAGATAACAGTGGTAGGCTCTGGCATGACAATTAGTTCGATTTTTCGTGTTCTGCCTGGATTTAAATGCTGTTCAATGGTTATGGCTTGTCCTGGATGGTTATTGCCGGTTCCTGATAGTCTTAGCGGCTTTGTATTGTTGTGGCAGGTTTGTTATGTCTCTTGATGGTTCTATACGGTGCTGGATGCTTCTTGACGTTTTTAGACACTAATCTAAGTTCTGGCGTGACCTGTGGATTGATTTTTCGCGATCAGCCTTGTTTAAGAGGCTGGTCGATGGTTATGGATTCTTGTAGATTGTTATTTCCAGTTTGGGATAGTTTTCGCTGCTTTTGTATGGTTCTGTCAGATTTTATGCAACTTCCAATGTTTCTGTACGGTGTTGGATGGTTCTAGCATATTGTAGGCGGTAGTGGTAGGTTTTGACGTGACATGTGGATCGATTTTTCGTCATGTTTCTGTGAAGTGTTTCATGCTTCTGGACCGTTCTAGATGTTAGTGGTAGGTTCTGGTTTGCTCAGTGGATTAATTTGTCGTGTTATGCCTATAGTTAGATGCTGCCTTATTACTTTTCCCTGTTCAAAACGGTTATTGCCAGTTGAGGATAGTTTTACCTGTTTTTGCATGGTTTTTGTAGGTTTTATATAGCTCTTGATCGTTCTGTAAGGTGCTCGATCCTTCTGGACAGTTTTAGAAGGTAGTGGATTGTTTTGGCCCAACCTGTGGATTGATTTTTCGAGTTCTGCCATGATTTAGATGCTGCATGATGGTTATGGCCAGTTTTAGATGGTTCTTTCAATTTCAGAATAGTTGTTGCTGCTTTTGCATGTTACTGGCATGTTTTAATGGCTGTTGATAGTCATGTACGGGCTTCAATGCTTCTGGCTTGTTTTAGACGTTAGTGGTAGGTTCTGGTCTGCTCTAAGGATTAATTTGTCGTATTATGCCTATTGTTAGATGCTGCCTTGTGACAATTGCCAGTTCAAAATGGTTATTACCGGTTCATGATAGTCTTGGCTGCTTTAGCATGGTTGTGGCAGGTTGTACATAGCTTCTGATGTTTCTGTTAAGTGTTTGATGCTTCTGGACTGTTCTAGACGTTAGTGGTAGGTTCTGGTCTGCTCAGTGGATTAATTTGTCGTCTTATGCCTATAGTTAGATGCTGCATCATGGCTTTTGTCAGTTCAAATGGTTCTTCCCAGTTCAGGATAGTTTTACCTGCTTTTGCATGGTTGTTATAGGTTTTATGCAGCTTTTGATGGTTCTGTAAGCTGCTCGGACCTTCTGGACAGTTTAAGAAGGTAGTGGATTGTTTTGGCCTAACCTGTTGATTGAATTTCCGAGTTCTAGCATGTTTCGATGCTGCATGATAGTTATGGCCAGTTTTAGATGGTTTGTTCAATTTCAGAATAGTTGCTGCTGCATTTGCATGGTACTGGCATGTTTGAATAGCTGTTGATAGTTCTGTACGGTGCTCCATGCTTTTGGCTTGTTTTAGATGTTAGCTGTAGGTTCTGGTCCGCTCAATGGATTATTTTGTCGTATTATGCCTATAGTTGGCAGCTGCTTTATTGCTATTGCCGGTTCAAAATTTTTATTTCCAGTTCAGGATAGTTGAAGGTGCTTTTGCATAGTTGTGGTAGGTTTTATATAACTTTTGATGGTTCTGTCCAGTGTTGGTCGTTCTGGCCGATTCTAGACAACCGTGGTAGGTTCTGGCAAGACATTTGGTTCAATTTCAAGTGTTCTGCCTTGATTTAGATGCTGTTCGATGGTTATGGCTAGTTCTAGATGGCTATTACCGGTTCATGATAGTTTTAACTGCTTTTCCATGGTTGTGGCAGGTTTTATATAAGTCCTGATTTTTCTGTAGAGTGTTTGATGCTTCTGGACTGTTATAGACGTTAGTGGTAAGTTCTGGTCTGCTCTGTTGATTAATTTGTCATGTTATGCCTATAGTTAGATGCTGCTATAGGGCTTTTTCCAGTTCAAAATGGTTATTACTAGTTCAGGATAGTTGTAGCTGCTCTTGTAAGGTTGTTCTAGGTTTTATACAGCTCTTGATGGTTCTGTAAGGTGCTCGATCCTTCTGGACGGTTTAAGAAGGTAGTGTATTGTTTTGGCCTAACATGTGGATTGATTCTTCGAGTTCTACCATGATTTAGATGCTGCATAATGGTTATGGCCAGATTTAGATTGTTCCTTTAATTTAAGAATAGTAGTTGCTGCTCTTGCATGATACTTGCAGGTTTCAATGGCTGTTGATAGTTTTGTGCGGTGTGCCATGCTTCTGGCTTCGTTTTAGACATTAGTGGTAGGTTCTCATCTGCTCTGTGAATTAATTTGTCGTGTTATGCCTATAGTTAGATGCTGCTTTATGGCTTTTTCAAGTTCAAAATGCTTATTGCTAGTTCAGGATAGTTGTAGCTGCTTTTGAATGGTTGTGATAGGTTTTATAGAGCTCTAGATGGTTCTGTAAGGTGCTCGATCCTTTTGGACTGTTTGAGAAGGTAGTGGATTGTTTTGGCCTAACCTGTGGATTGATTTTTCGAGTAATACCATGATTTAGATGCTGCATGATGGTTATGGCCAGTTGTAGATGGTTCTTTCAATTTCAAAAGAGTTGTTGCTGCTTTTGCATGGTATTGGCATGTTTGAATGGCTGTTGATAGTTCTGTACGGTGTTCCATGCTTCTTACTTGTTTTGGATGTTAGTTGTAGGTTCTGGTCTGCTCACTGGATTATTTTGTCGTATCATGCCTATAGTTGGATGCTGCTTTATTGCTATTGCCGGTTCAAAATGTTTATTGCCAGTTCAGGATAGTTGTAGCTGCTTTTGCATAGTTGTGGTAGGTTTTATATAACTTTTGATGGCTCTGTCCGGTGTTGGTCGTTCTGGCCGATTCTAGACAATAGTGGTAGGTTCTGGCGTGACAATCGGTTCACTTTCTCGTGTTCTGCCTTGATAAAAATTCTGTTCGATGGTTATAGCAAGTTCAAGATGGCTATTACCGGTTCATGATAGTTTTAACTGCTTTTCCATGGTTGTGGCAGGTTTTATATAGCTCCTGATTTTTCTGTAAAGTGTTTGATGCTTCTGGACTGTTCTAGACGTTAGTGGTAAGTTCTGGTCTGCTCTGTGGATTAATTTGTCGTGTTATGCCTATAGTTAAATGCTGCTTTATGGCTTTTTCCAGTTCCAAATGGTTATTGCTAGTTCAGGATAGTTGTAGCTGCTTTTGAAAGGTTGTTCTAGGTTTTATACAGCTCTTGATGGTTCTGTAAGGTGCTCCATCCTTCTGGACACGTTAAGAAGGTAGTGTATTGTTTTGGCCTAACCTGTGGATTGATTTTACGAGTTCTACCATGACTTAGATGCTGCATAATGGTTATGGCCAGTTTTAGATGGTTCTCTCAATTTCAAAATAGTTGTTGCTGCTTTTGCATGGTACTGGCATGTTTGAATGGCTGTTGATAGTTATGTACGGTGTTCCATGCTTCTGGCTTGTTCCTGATGTTAGTTGTAGGTTCTGGTCTGCTCAATGTATTATTTTGTCGTAAAATGCCTTTAGTTGGATGCTGCTTTATGGCTATTGCCGGTTCAAAATGTTTATTGCCAGCTTAGGATAGTTGAAGCTGCTTTTGCATAGTTGTAGTAGGTTTTATTTAACTCTTGATGGTTCGGTCCGGTGTTGGTCGTTCTGTCCGATTCTAGACAACAGTGGCAGGTTCTGGCGTGACATTTGGTTCGATTGCTCGTGTTCTGCCTTGATTTAAATGCTGTTCGATGGTTATGGCTAGTTCTAGATAGCTATTACCGGTTCATGATAGTCTTAACTGCTTTTCCATGGTTGTGGCAGGTTTTAAATAGCTTCTGATTTTTCTGTAAAGTGTTTGATGCTTCTGGACTGTTCTAGACGTTAGTGGTAAGTTCTCGTTTGCTCTGTGAATTAATTTGTCGTGTTATGCCTATAGTTAGATGCTGCTTTATGGCTTTTTCCAGTTCAAAATGGTTATTGCTAGTTCAGGATAGTTGTAGATGCTTTTGAATGGTTGTTCTAGGTTTTATACAGCTCTTGATCGTTCTTTAAGGTGCTCGATCCCTCTGGACAGTTTAAGAAGGTAGTGTATTGTTTTGACCTAACCTGTGAATTGATTTTTCGAGTTCTACAATGTTTAGATGCTGTATGATGATTATGGCCAGTTTTAGATGGTTCTTTCAATTTAAGAATAGTTGCTCCTGCTTTTGCATGGTACTGGCATGTTTGAATGGCTGTTGATAGTTCTGTACGCTGCTCCATGCTTCTGGCTTGTTTTAGACGTTAGTGGTAGGTTCTGATCTGCTCTGTGGATTAATTTGTCGTATTATGCCTATAGTGAGATGCTGCTTCATGGCTATTGGCGGTTCAAAATGGTTATTGCCAGTTCAGGATAGTTGTAGCTGCTTTTGCATAGTTGTTGTAGGTTTATTATAATTTTTGATGGTTCTAACGGTGTTGGTCGTTCTGACTGATTCTAGACAACAGTGGTAGGTCCTGGCGTGACATTTGGGTCGAGTTTTCGAGTTCGGCTTTGATTTAAATGCTGTTCTATGGTTATGGCTAGTCCTAGACGGTTTTTGCTGGTTCAGGTTAGTTGTAGCTGCTTTTGCATGGTTATTGTAGGTTTTATATAGCTCTTGATCGTTCTGTAAGGTGCTAGATCCTTCTGGATAGTTCTAGAAGGTAGTGGATTGTTTCTACCTAACCTGTGGATTGATTTTTCGAGTTCTGATTTGATTTAGATGCTGCATGATGGTTATGGCCAGTTCTACATGGTTCTTTCAATTTTTGAATAGTTGTTGCTGCTTTTGCATGGTACTGGCAGGTTTTAATGGCTGTTGATAGTTTTGTACGGTGCTCCATGCTCCTGGCTTCGTTTTAGACGTTAATGGTAGGTTCTGATCTGATCTGTGGATTAATTTGTCTTATTATGCCTATAGTGAGATGCTGCTTTATGGCTATTGGCAGTTCAAAATGTTTATTGCCAGTTCAGGATAGTCTTGGCTGCTTTTGCATGGTTGTGGCAGGTTGTATATAGCATCTGATGTTTCTGTTAAGTGTTTGATGCTTCTGGACTGTTTTAGACGTTAGTTGTAGGTTCTGGTCTGATCAGTTGATTAATTTGTCTTATTATGCCAAAAGTGAGATGCTGCTTTATGGCTATTGGCTGTTCAAAATGGTTATTGCCAGTTCAGGATAGCTGTAGCTGCTTTTGCAAAGTTGTTGTAGGTTTTATATAACTTTTGATGGTTCTGTACGGTGTGGGTCGTTCTGCTCGATTCTAAATAACAGTGGTAGGTTCTGACGTGACATTTGGTACGATTTTTCGTGTTTTGCCTTGATTTAAATGCTGTTCAATGGTTATGGCGTGTCCTAGATTGTTATTGCCGGTTCATGATAAACTTACCTGCTTTGCATTGTTGTGGCAGGTTTTTTATGTCTCTTGATAGTTCTATACGGTGCTGGATGCTTTCTGACTGTTTCAGACATTAATCTAGGTTCTGGCGTGACCTGTGGATTGATATTTCGCGTTCTGCCTTGATTAAGATGCTGTTCGATGGTTATGGCTTCTTTTAGATTGTTATTTCCAATTCAGGATAGTTTTAGCTGCTTTTCTATGGTTATGTCAGATTTTATATAACTTTTGATGGTTCTGTACTGTGTTTCATGCTTCTGGACTGTTCTAGACGTTAGTGGTAGGTTCTGGTCTGCTCAGTGGATTAATTGGTCGTGTTATGCCTATAGTTAGATGCTGCATTATGGCTTTTGCCAGTACATATGGTTATTGCCAGTTCAGGTTAGTTGTAGTTGCTTTTGCATGATTGTTGTAGGTTTTATATAGCTCTTGATCGTTCTGTAAGGTGTTCGATCCTTCTGGACAGTTTTAGAAGGTAGTGGATTGTTTTTACCTAACATGTGGATTGATTTTCCGAGTTCTGCCTTGATTTAGATGCTGCATGGAGGTTATGGCCAGTTTTACATGGTTCTTTCAATTTGTGAATAGTTGCTGCCGCTTTTGCATGGTACTGGCAGGTTTTAATTGCTGTTGATAGTTTTGTACGGTGTTCTATGCTTCTGGCTTGTTTTAGAAGTAAGTGGTAGGTTCTGATCTGCTCTGTGGATTAATTTGTCGTATTATGCCTATAGTGAGATGCTGCTTTATGGCTATTGGCAGTTCAAAATGGTTATTGCCAGTTCAGGATAGTTGTAGCTGCTTTTGCATCGTTGTTGTAGGTTTTATATAACTTTTGATAGTTGTATACGGTGTTGGTCGTTCTGGCCGATTCTAGACAACCGTGGTAGGTTATGGCATGACATTTGGGTCGAGTTCTCGAGTTGGGCCTTGATTTAAATGCTGTTCGATGGTTATGGCTAGTCCTAGATGTTTATTGCCGTTTCATGATAGTCTGAGTTGCTTTTCCATGATTGTGGCAGGTTTTTTATGTCTTTTGATGGTTCTGTACGGTGCTGGATGCTTCTTGACTGTTTGAGACATTAGTCGTAGGTTCTGGCGTAACCTCTGGATTGATATTTCGTTTTCTGCCTTGATTAAGCTGCTGGTCGATGGTTATGGCTTCTTTTAGATGGTTATTTCCAATTCAGGATAGTTTTCGCTGCTTTTCTATGGTTATTTCGGATTATATATAACTTTTGATGGTTCTGTACTGTGCTTGATATTTCTAGCATAATGTAAACGTTAGTGGTAGGATCTGGCGTGACATGTGGATCGATTTTTTGAGTTCTGCATTGATTTAGATGTTGGTCGACGGTTATGGCCAGTTCTAGATGGTAATTGCCGGTTCAGGATAGTTGTAGCTGCTTGGCATGGTTGCTGCAGGTTTTATATAGCAAATGATGTTTCTGTAAGGTTCTATAAGGTGCTCGATCCTTTTGCACAGTTTTAGAAGGTAGTGAATTGTTTTGACCTAACCTGTGGATTGATTTCTCGAGTTCTGCCTTGATTTAGATGCTGCATGATGGTTATTGCCAGTTTAACATGGTTCCTTCAATTTGTGAATAGTTGTTGCTGCTTTTGCATGGTACTGGAAGGTTTTAATGGCTGTTGATAGTTTTGTTCGGTGTTCGATGCTTCTGGCTTGTTTTAGATGTAAGTGGTAGGTTTTGGTCTGCTCTGTGAAATATATAGTCGAGTTATGCCTATAGTTAGATGCTGCCTTGTGGCTATTGCCAGTTCAAAATGGTTATTACCGGTTCATGATAGTCTTGGCTGCTTTAGCA
This sequence comes from Catostylus mosaicus, assembly GCA_964019065.1. NCBI lineage: Eukaryota > Metazoa > Cnidaria > Scyphozoa > Rhizostomeae > Catostylidae > Catostylus > Catostylus mosaicus. The sequence continues at coordinate 8,065,875 of OZ025187.1, forward strand.
TGGTTGTGGCAGGTTGTACATAGCTTCTGATGTTTCTGTTAAGTGTTTGATGCTTCTGGACTTTTTTAGACGTTAGTGGTAGGTTCTGGTCTGCTCTGTGGATAATTAGTCGTGTTATGCCTATAGTTAGACTCTGCTTTATGGCTTTTGCGAGTTCAAATGGTTATTGCCAGTTCAGCATAGATTTAGCAGCTTTTGCATGGTTATTGTAGGTTTTATATAGCTCTTGATCGTTCTGTAAGGTGCTCGATCCTTCTGGATAGTTCTAGAAGGTAGTGGATTGTTTCTACCTAACCTGTGGATTGATTTTTCGAGTTCTGATTTGATTTAGATGCTGCATGATGGTTTTGGCCAGTTCTACATGGTTCTTTCAATTTTTGAATAGTTGTTGCTGCTTTTGCATGGTACTGGCAGGTTTTAATGGCTGTTGATAGTTTTGTACGGTGCTCCATGCTCCTGGCTTCGTTTTAGACGTTAATGGTAGGTTCTGATCTGTTCTGTGGATTAATTTGTCTTATTATGCCAAAAGTGAGATGCTGCTTTATGGCTATTGGCTGTTCAAAATGGTTATTGCCAGTTCAGGATAGCTGTAGCTGCTTTTGCAAAGTTGTTGTAGGTTTTATATAACTTTTGATGGTTCTGTACGGTGTGGGTCGTTCTGCTCGATTCTAAATAACAGTGGTAGGTTCTGACGTGACATTTGGTACGATTTTTCGTGTTTTGCCTTGATTTAAATGCTGTTCAATGGTTATGGCGTGTCCTAGATTGTTATTGCCGGTTCATGATAAACTTACCTGCATTGCATTGTTGTGGCAAGTTTTTTATGTCTCTTGATAGTTCTATACGGTGCTGGATGCTTCCTGACTGTTTCAGACATTAATCTAGGTTCTGGCGTGACCTGTGGATTGATATTTCGCGTTCTGCCTTGATTAAGATGCTGTTCGATGGTTATGGCTTCTTTTAGATTGTTATTTCCAATTCAGGATAGTTTTAGCTGCTTTTCTATGGTTATGTCAGATTTTATATAACTTTTGATGGTTCTGTACTGTGTTTCATGCTTCTGGACTGTTCTAGACGTTAGTGGTAGGTTCTGGTCTGCTCTGTGAATTAATTTGTCGTGTTATGCCTATAGTTAGATGCTGCTTTATGGCTTTTTCCAGTTCAAAATGGTTATTGCTAGTACAGGATAGTTGTAGATGCTTTTGAATGGTTGTTCTAGGTTTTATACAGCTCTTGATCGTTCTTTAAGGTGCTCGATCCCTCTGGACAGTTTAAGAAGGTAGTGTATTGTTTTGACCTAACCTGTGGATTGATTTTTCGAGTTCTACCATGTTTAGATGCTGCATAATGGTTATGGCCAGTTTTAGATGGTTCCTTCAATTTCAAAATGGTTGTTGCTTCTTTTGCATGGTACTGGCATGTTTGAATGGCTGTTGATAATTTTGTATGGTGTTCCATGCTTCTGGCTTGTTTAGATGTTAGTTGTAGGTTCTGGTCTGCTTAATGGATTATTTTGTCGTAAAATGCCTTTAGTTGGATGCTGCTTTATGGCTATTGCCGGTTCAAAATGTTTATTGCCAGCTTAGGATAGTTGAAGCTGCTTTTGCATAGTTGTAGTAGGTTTTATTTAACTCTTGATTGTTCGGTCCGGTGTTGGTCGTTCTGGCCGATTCTAGACAACAGTGGCAGGTTCTGGCGTGACATTTGGTTCGATTGCACGTGTTCTGCCTTGATTTAAATGCTGTTCGATGGTTATGGCTAGTTCTAGATAGCTATTACCGGTTCATGATAGTCTTAACTGCTTTTCCATGGTTGTGGCAGGTTTTAAATAGCTTCTGATTTTTCTGTAAAGTGTTTGATGCTTCTGGACTGTTCTAGACGTTAGTGGTAAGTTCTGGTCTGCTCTGTGAATTAATTTGTCGTGTTATGCCTATAGTTAGATGCTGCTTTATGGCTTTTTCCAGTTCAAAATGGTTATTGCTAGTACAGGATAGTTGTAGATGCTTTTGAATGGTTGTTCTAGGTTTTATACAGCTCTTGATGGTTCTGTAAGGTGCTCGATCCTTCTGGACGGTTTAAGAAGGTAGTGTATTGTTTTGACCTAACCTGTGGATTGATTCTTCGAGTTCTACCATGATTTAGATGCTGCATAATGGTTATGGCCAGATTTAGATTGTTCCTTTAATTTAAGAATAGTAGTTGCTGCTCTTGCATGATACTTGCAGGTTTCAATGGCTGTTGATAGTTTTGTGCGGTGTGCCATGCTTCTGGCTTCGTTTTAGACATTAGTGGTAGGTTCTCATCTGCTCTGTGAATTAATTTGTCGTGTTATGCCTATAGTTAGATGCTGCTTTATGGCTTTTTCAAGTTCAAAATGCTTATTGCTAGTTCAGGATAGTTGTAGCTGCTTTTGAATGGTTGTGATAGGTTTTATAGAGCTCTAGATGGTTCTGTAAGGTGCTCGATCCTTTTGGACTGTTTGAGAAGGTAGTGGATTGTTTTGGCCTAACCTGTGGATTGATTTTTCGAGTAATACCATGATTTAGATGCTGCATGATGGTTATGGCCAGTTGTAGATGGTTCTTTCAATTTGAAAAGAGTTGTTGCTGCTTTTGCATGGTATTGGCATGTTTGAATGGCTGTTGATAGTTCTGTACGGTGTTCCATGCTTCTTACTTGTTTTGGATGTTAGTTGTAGGTTCTGGTCTGCTCACTGGATTATTTTGTCGTATCATGCCTATAGTTGGATGCTGCTTTATTGCTATTGCCGGTTCAAAATGTTTATTGCCAGTTCAGGATAGTTGTAGCTGCTTTTGCATAGTTGTGGTAGGTTTTATATAACTTTTGATGGCTCTGTCCGGTGTTGGTCGTTCTGGCCGATTCTAGACAATAGTGGTAGGTTCTGGCGTGACAATCGGTTCACTTTCTCGTGTTCTGCCTTGATAAAAATTCTGTTCGATGGTTATAGCAAGTTCAAGATGGCTATTACCGGTTCATGATAGTTTTAACTGCTTTTCCATTGTTGTGGCAGGTTTTATATAGCTCCTGATTTTTCTGTAAAGTGTTTGATGCTTCTGGACTGTTCTAGACGTTAGTGGTAAGTTCTGGTCTGCTCTGTGGATTAATTTGTCGTGTTATGCCTATAGTTAAATGCTGCTTTATGGCTTTTTCCAGTTCCAAATGGTTATTGCTAGTTCAGGATAGTTGTAGCTGCTTTTGAAAGGTTGTTCTAGGTTTTATACAGCTCTTGATGGTTCTGTAAGGTGCTCCATCCTTCTGGACAGTTTAAGAAGGTAGTGTATTGTTTTGGCCTAACCTGTGGATTGATTTTACGAGTTCTACCATGACTTAGATGCTGCATAATGGTTATGGCCAGTTTTAGATGGTTCTCTCAATTTCAAAATAGTTGTTGCTGCTTTTGCATGGTACTGGCATGTTTGAATGGCTGTTGATAGTTATGTACGGTGTTCCATGCTTCTGGCTTGTTCCTGATGTTAGTTGTAGGTTCTGGTCTGCTCAATGTATTATTTTGTCGTAAAATGCCTTTAGTTGGATGCTGCTTTATGGCTATTGCCGGTTCAAAATGTTTATTGCCAGCTTAGGATAGTTGAAGCTGCTTTTGCATAGTTGTAGTAGGTTTTATTTAACTCTTGATGGTTCGGTCCGGTGTTGGTCGTTCTGTCCGATTCTAGACAACAGTGGCAGGTTCTGGCGTGACATTTGGTTCGATTGCTCGTGTTCTGCCTTGATTTAAATGCTGTTCGATGGTTATGGCTAGTTCTAGATAGCTATTACCGGTTCATGATAGTCTTAACTGCTTTTCCATGGTTGTGGCAGGTTTTAAATAGCTTCTGATTTTTCTGTAAAGTGTTTGATGCTTCTGGACTGTTCTAGACGTTAGTGGTAAGTTCTCGTTTGCTCTGTGAATTAATTTGTCGTGTTATGCCTATAGTTAGATGCTGCTTTATGGCTTTTTCCAGTTCAAAATGGTTATTGCTAGTTCAGGATAGTTGTAGATGCTTTTGAATGGTTGTTCTAGGTTTTATACAGCTCTTGATCGTTCTTTAAGGTGCTCGATCCCACTGGACAGTTTAAGAAGGTAGTGTATTGTTTTGACCTAACCTGTGAATTGATTTTTCGAGTTCTACAATGTTTAGATGCTGTATGATGATTATGGCCAGTTTTAGATGGTTCTTTCAATTTAAGAATAGTTGCTCCTGCTTTTGCATGGTACTGGCATGTTTGAATGGCTGTTGATAGTTCTGTACGCTGCTCCATGCTTCTGGCTTGTTTTAGACGTTAGTGGTAGGTTCTGATCTGCTCTGTGGATTAATTTGTCGTATTATGCCTATAGTGAGATGCTGCTTCATGGCTATTGGCGGTTCAAAATGGTTATTGCCAGTTCAGGATAGTTGTAGCTGCTTTTGCATAGTTGTTGTAGGTTTATTATAATTTTTGATGGTTCTAACGGTGTTGGTCGTTCTGACTGATTCTAGACAACAGTGGTAGGTCCTGGCGTGACATTTGGGTCGAGTTTTCGAGTTCGGCTTTGATTTAAATGCTGTTCTATGGTTATGGCTAGTCCTAGACGGTTTTTGCTGGTTCAGGTTAGTTGTAGCTGCTTTTGCATGGTTATTGTAGGTTTTATATAGCTCTTGATCGTTCTGTAAGGTGCTAGATCCTTCTGGATAGTTCTAGAAGGTAGTGGATTGTTTCTACCTAACCTGTGGATTGATTTTTCGAGTTCTGATTTGATTTAGATGCTGCATGATGGTTATGGCCAGTTCTACATGGTTCTTTCAATTTTTGAATAGTTGTTGCTGCTTTTGCATGGTACTGACAGGTTTTAATGGCTGTTGATAGTTTTGTACGGTGCTCCATGCTCCTGGCTTCGTTTTAGACGTTAATGGTAGGTTCTGATCTGATCTGTGGATTAATTTGTCTTATTATGCCTATAGTGAGATGCTGCTTTATGGCTATTGGCAGTTCAAAATGTTTATTGCCAGTTCAGGATAGTCTTGGCTGCTTTTGCATGGTTGTGGCAGGTTGTATATAGCATCTGATGTTTCTGTTAAGTGTTTGATGCTTCTGGACTGTTTTAGACGTTAGTTGTAGGTTCTGGTCTGATCAGTTGATTAATTTGTCTTATTATGCCAAAAGTGAGATGCTGCTTTATGGCTATTGGCTGTTCAAAATGGTTATTGCCAGTTCAGGATAGCTGTAGCTGCTTTTGCAAAGTTGTTGTAGGTTTTATATAACTTTTGATGGTTCTGTACGGTGTGGGTCGTTCTGCTCGATTCTAAATAACAGTGGTAGGTTCTGACGTGACATTTGGTACGATTTTTCGTGTTTTGCCTTGATTTAAATGCTGTTCAATGGTTATGGCGTGTCCTAGATTGTTATTGCCGGTTCATGATAAACTTACCTGCTTTGCATTGTTGTGGCAGGTTTTTTATGTCTCTTGATAGTTCTATACGGTGCTGGATGCTTCCTGACTGTTTCAGACATTAATCTAGGTTCTGGCGTGACCTGTGGATTGATATTTCGCGTTCTGCCTTGATTAAGATGCTGTTCGATGGTTATGGCTTCTTTTAGATTGTTATTTCCAATTCAGGATAGTTTTAGCTGCTTTTCTATGGTTATGTCAGATTTTATATAACTTTTGATGGTTCTGTACTGTGTTCTATGCTTCTGGCTTGTTTTAGAAGTAAGTGGTAGGTTCTGATCTGCTCTGTGGATTAATTTGTCGTATTATGCCTATAGTGAGATGCTGCTTTATGGCTATTGGCAGTTCAAAATGGTTATTGCCAGTTCAGGATAGTTGTAGCTGCTTTTGCATCGTTGTTGTAGGTTTTATATAACTTTTGATAGTTGTATACGGTGTTGGTCGTTCTGGCCGATTCTAGACAACCGTGGTAGGTTATGGCATGACATTTGGGTCGAGTTCTCGAGTTGGGCCTTGATTTAAATGCTGTTCGATGGTTATGGCTAGTCCTAGATGTTTATTGCCGTTTCATGATAGTCTGAGTTGCTTTTCCATGATTGTGGCAGGTTTTTTATGTCTTTTGATGGTTCTGTACGGTGCTGGATGCTTCTTGACTGTTTGAGACATTAGTCGTAGGTTCTGGCGTAACCTCTGGATTGATATTTCGTTTTCTGCCTTGATTAAGCTGCTGGTCGATGGTTATGGCTTCTTTTAGATGGTTATTTCCAATTCAGGATAGTTTTCGCTGCTTTTCTATGGTTATTTCGGATTATATATAACTTTTGATGGTTCTGTACTGTGCTTGATATTTCTAGCATAATGTAAACGTTAGTGGTAGGATCTGGCGTGACATGTGGATCGATTTTTTGAGTTCTGCATTGATTTAGATGTTGGTCGACGGTTATGGCCAGTTCTAGATGGTAATTGCCGGTTCAGGATAGTTGTAGCTGCTTGGCATGGTTGCTGCAGGTTTTATATAGCAAATGATGTTTCTGTGAAGTGTTTGATGCTTCTGGACTGTTCTAGACGCTAGTGGTAGGTTCTGGTTTACTCAGTGGATTAATTTGTCGTGTTATGCCTATAGTTAGATGCTGCTTTATGGCTTTTGCCAGTTCAAATGTTTATTACCAGTTCAGGACAGTTTTAGCTGCTTTTGCATGGTTGTTATAGGTTTTATACAGCTCTTGATGGTTCTGTAAGGTGCTCGATCCTTCTGGACGGTTAAAGAAGGTAGTGGATTGTTTTGGCCTAACCTGTGGATTGATTTTTCGAGTTCTACCATGATTTAGATGCTGCATAATGGTTATGGCCAGTTTTAGATGGTTCCTTCAATTTCAAAATGGTTGTTGCTTCTTTTGCATGGTACTGGCATGTTTGAATGGCTGTTGATAATTTTGTACGGTGTTCCATGCTTCTGGCTTGTTTAGATGTTAGTTGTAGGTTCTGGTCTGCTTAATGGATTATTTTGTCGTAAAATGCCTTTAGTTGGATGCTGCTTTATGGCTATTGCCGGTTCAAAATGTTTATTGCCAGCTTAGGATAGTTGAAGCTGCTTTTGCATAGTTGTAGTAGGTTTTATTTCACTCTTGATTGTTCGGTCCGGTGTTGGTCGTTCTGGCCGATTCTAGACAACAGTGGCAGGTTCTGGCGTGACATTTGGTTCGATTGCACGTGTTCTGCCTTGATTTAAATGCTGTTCGATGGTTATGGCTAGTTCTAGATAGCTATTACCGGTTCATGATAGTCTTAACTGCTTTTCCATGGTTGTGGCAGGTTTTAAATAGCTTCTGATTTTTCTGTAAAGTGTTTGATGCTTCTGGACTGTTCTAGACGTTAGTGGTAAGTTCTGGTCTGCTCTGTGAATTAATTTGTCGTGTTATGCCTATAGTTAGATGCTGCTTTATGGCTTTTTCCAGTTCAAAATGGTTATTGCTAGTACAGGATAGTTGTAGATGCTTTTGAATGGTTGTTCTAGGTTTTATACAGCTCTTGATCGTTCTTTAAGGTGCTCGATCCCTCTGGACAGTTTAAGAAGGTAGTGTATTGTTTTGACCTAACCTGTGGATTGATTTTTCGAGTTCTACCATGTTTAGATGCTGTATGATGATTATGGCCAGTTTTAGATGGTTCTTTCAATTTCAGAATAGTTGCTCCTGCTTTTGCATGGTACTGGCATGTTTGAATGGCTGTTGATAGTTCTGTACGCTGCTCCATGCTTCTGGCTTGTTTAGATGTTAGTTGTAGGTTCTGCTCTGCTTAATGGATTATTTTGTCGTTTTATGCTTATAGTTGGATGCTGCCTTATTCCTATTGCCGGTTCAAAATGTTTATTGCCTGTTCAGAATAGTTGTAGCTGCTTTTGCATAGTTGTGGTAGGTTTTATATAACTGTTGATGGTTTTGTCCGGTGTTGGTCGTTCTGGCCGATTCTAGACAACAGTGGTAGGTTCTGGCGAGACATTTGGTTCAATTTCTCGTGTTCTGCCTTGATTTAAATGCTGTTCGATGGTTATAGCTAGTTCTAGATGGCTATTACCGGTTCATGATAGTTTTAACTGCTTTTCCATGGTTGTGGCAGGTTTTATATAGCTCCTGATTTTTCTGTAAAGTGTTTGATGCTTCTGGACTGTTATAGACGTTAGTGGTAAGTTCTGGTCTGCTCTGTGGATTAATTTATCGTGTTATGCCTATAGTGAGATGCTGCTTTATGGCTTTTTCCAGTTCAAAATGATTATTGCTAGTTCAGGATAGTTGTAGCTGCTTTTGAATGGTTGTTCTAGGTTTTATACAGCTCTTGATAGTTCTGTAAGGTGCTCGATCCTTCTGGAGAGTTTAAGAACGTAGTGTATTGTTTTGGCCTAACCTGTGGATTGTTTTTTCGAGTTCTACCATGATTTAGATGCTTCATGATGCTTATAGCCAGTTTTGGATTGTTCTTTCAATTTAAGAATAGTTTTTGCTGCTTTTGCATGTTACTTTCATGTTTTAATGGCTGTTGTTAGTTCTGTACGATGTTCCATGCTTCTGGCTTGTTTTAGACGTTAGTGGTAGGTTTTGGTCTGCTCTGTGGATTAATTTGTCGTCTTATGCCTATAGTTAGATTCTGCTTAGTGGCTATTGCCAGTTAAAAATGGTTATTGTCAGTTCAGGTTAGTTGTAGTTGCTTTTGCATGGTTGTTGTAGGTTTTATATAGCTCTTGATCGTTCTATAAGGTGCTCGATCCTTTTGCACAGTTTTAGAAGGTAGTGAATTGTTTTGACCTAACCTGTGGATTGATTTCTCGAGTTCTGCCTTGATTTAGATGCTGCATGATGGTTATTGCCAGTTTAACATGGTTCCTTCAATTTGTGAATAGTTGTTGCTGCTTTTGCATGGTACTGGAAGGTTTTAATGGCTGTTGATAGTTTTGTTCGGTGTTCCATGCTTCTGACTTGTTTTAGATGTAAGTGGTAGGTTTTGGTCTGCTCTGTGAAATATATAGTCGAGTTATGCCTATAGTTAGATGCTGCCTTGTGGCTATTGCCAGTTCAAAATGGTTATTACCGGTTCATGATAGTCTTGGCTGCTTTAGCATGGTTGTGGCAGGTTGTACATAGCTTCTGATGTTTCTGTTAAGTGTTTGATGCTTCTGGACTGTTTTAGACGTTAGTGGTAGGTTCTGGTCTGCTCTGTGGATAATTAGTCGTGTTATGCCTATAGTTAGACTCTGCTTTATGGCTTTTGCGAGTTCAAATGGTTATTGCCAGTTCAGGATAGTTTTAGCAGCTTTTGCATGGTTATTGTAGGTTTTATATAGCTCTTGATCGTTCTGTAAGGTGCTCGATCCTTCTGGATAGTTCTAGAAGGTAGTGGATTGTTTCTACCTAACCTGTGGATTGATTTTTCGAGTTCTGATTTGATTTAGATGCTGCATGATGGTTTTGGCCAGTTCTACATGGTTCTTTCAATTTTTGAATAGTTGTTGCTGCTTTTGCATGGTACTGGCAGGTTTTAATGGCTGTTGATAGTTTTGTACGGTGCTCCATGCTCCTGGCTTCGTTTTAGACGTTAATGGTAGGTTCTGATCTGTTCTGTGGATTAATTTGTCTTATTATGCCAAAAGTGAGATGCTGCTTTATGGCTATTGGCTGTTCAAAATGGTTATTGCCAGTTCAGGATAGCTGTAGCTGCTTTTGCATCGTTGTTGTAGGTTTTATATAACTTTTGATAGTTGTATACGGTGTTGGTCGTTCTGGCCGATTCTAGACAACCGTGGTAGGTTATGGCATGACATTTGGGTCGAGTTCTCGAGTTGGGCCTTGATTTAAATGCTGTTCGATGGTTATGGCTAGTCCTAGATGTTTATTGCCGTTTCATGATAGTCTGAGTTGCTTTTCCATGATTGTGGCAGGTTTTTTATGTCTTTTGATGGTTCTGTACGGTGCTGGATGCTTCTTGACTGTTTGAGACATTAGTCGTAGGTTCTGGCGTAACCTCTGGATTGATATTTCGTTTTCTGCCTTGATTAAGCTGCTGGTCGATGGTTATGGCTTCTTTTAGATGGTTATTTCCAATTCAGGATAGTTTTCGCTGCTTTTCTATGGTTATTTCGGATTATATAACTTTTGATGGTTCTGTACTGTGCTTGATATTTCTAGCATAATGTAAACGTTAGTGGTAGGATCTGGCGTGACATGTGGATCGATTTTTTGAGTTCTGCATTGATTTAGATGTTGGTCGACGGTTATGGCCAGTTCTAGATGGTAATTGCCGGTTCAGGATAGTTGTAGCTGCTTGGCATGGTTGCTGCAGGTTTTATATAGCAAATGATGTTTCTGTGAAGTGTTTGATGCTTCTGGACTGTTCTAGACGCTAGTGGTAGGTTCTGGTTTACTCAGTGGATTAATTTGTCGTGTTATGCCTATAGTTAGATGCTGCTTTATGGCTTTTGCCAGTTCAAATGTTTATTACCAGTTCAGGACAGTTTTAGCTGCTTTTGCATGGTTGTTATAGGTTTTATACAGCTCTTGATGGTTCTGTAAGGTGCTCGATCCTTCTGGACGGTTAAAGAAGGTAGTGGATTGTTTTGGCCTAACCTGTGGATTGATTTTTCGAGTTCTACCATGATTTAGATGCTGCATAATGGTTATGGCCAGTTTTAGATGGTTCCTTCAATTTCAAAATGGTTGTTGCTTCTTTTGCATGGTACTGGCATGTTTGAATGGCTGTTGATAATTTTGTACGGTGTTCCATGCTTCTGGCTTGTTTAGATGTTAGTTGTAGGTTCTGGTCTGCTTAATGGATTATTTTGTCGTAAAATGCCTTTAGTTGGATGCTGCTTTATGGCTATTGCCGGTTCAAAATGTTTATTGCCAGCTTAGGATAGTTGAAGCTGCTTTTGCATAGTTGTAGTAGGTTTTATTTAACTCTTGATTGTTCGGTCCGGTGTTGGTCGTTCTGGCCGATTCTAGACAACAGTGGCAGGTTCTGGCGTGACATTTGGTTCGATTGCACGTGTTCTGCCTTGATTTAAATGCTGTTCGATGGTTATGGCTAGTTCTAGATAGCTATTACCGGTTCATGATAGTCTTAACTGCTTTTCCATGGTTGTGGCAGGTTTTAAATAGCTTCTGATTTTTCTGTAAAGTGTTTGATGCTTCTGGACTGTTCTAGACGTTAGTGGTAAGTTCTGGTCTGCTCTGTGAATTAATTTGTCGTGTTATGCCTATAGTTAGATGCTGCTTTATGGCTTTTTCCAGTTCAAAATGGTTATTGCTAGTACAGGATAGTTGTAGATGCTTTTGAATGGTTGTTCTAGGTTTTATACAGCTCTTGATCGTTCTTTAAGGTGCTCGATCCCTCTGGACAGTTTAAGAAGGTAGTGTATTGTTTTGACCTAACCTGTGGATTGATTTTTCGAGTTCTACCATGTTTAGATGCTGTATGATGATTATGGCCAGTTTTAGATGGTTCTTTCAATTTCAGAATAGTTGCTCCTGCTTTTGCATGGTACTGGCATGTTTGAATGGCTGTTGATAGTTCTGTACGCTGCTCCATGCTTCTGGCTTATTTAGATGTTAGTTGTAGGTTCTGCTCTGCTTAATGGATTATTTTGTCGTTTTATGCTTATAGTTGGATGCTGCCTTATTCCTATTGCCGGTTCAAAATGTTTATTGCCTGTTCAGAATAGTTGTAGCTGCTTTTGCATAGTTGTGGTAGGTTTTATATAACTGTTGATGGTTTTGTCCGGTGTTGGTCGTTCTGGCCGATTCTAGACAACAGTGGTAGGTTCTGGCGAGACATTTGGTTCAATTTCTCGTGTTCTGCCTTGATTTAAATGCTGTTCGATGGTTATAGCTAGTTCTAGATGGCTATTACCGGTTCATGATAGTTTTAACTGCTTTTCCATGGTTGTGGCAGGTTTTATATAGCTCCTGATTTTTCTGTAAAGTGTTTGATGCTTCTGGACTGTTATAGACGTTAGTGGTAAGTTCTGGTCTGCTCTGTGGATTAATTTATCGTGTTATGCCTATAGTGAGATGCTGCTTTATGGCTTTTTCCAGTTCAAAATGATTATTGCTAGTTCAGGATAGTTGTAGCTGCTTTTGAATGGTTGTTCTAGGTTTTATACAGCTCTTGATAGTTCTGTAAGGTGCTCGATCCTTCTGGAGAGTTTAAGAACGTAGTGTATTGTTTTGGCCTAACCTGTGGATTGTTTTTTCGAGTTCTACCATGATTTAGATGCTTCATGATGCTTATAGCCAGTTTTGGATTGTTCTTTCAATTTAAGAATAGTTTTTGCTGCTTTTGCATGTTACTTTCATGTTTTAATGGCTGTTGTTAGTTCTGTACGATGTTCCATGCTTCTGGCTTGTTTTAGACGTTAGTGGTAGGTTTTGGTCTGCTCTGTGGATTAATTTGTCGTCTTATGCCTATAGTTAGATTCTGCTTAGTGGCTATTGCCAGTTAAAAATGGTTATTGTCAGTTCAGGTTAGTTGTAGTTGCTTTTGCATGGTTGTTGTAGGTTTTATATAGCTCTTGATCGTTCTATAAGGTGCTCGATCCTTTTGCACAGTTTTAGAAGGTAGTGAATTGTTTTGACCTAACCTGTGGATTGATTTCTCGAGTTCTGCCTTGATTTAGATGCTGCATGATGGTTATTGCCAGTTTAACATGGTTCCTTCAATTTGTGAATAGTTGTTGCTGCTTTTGCATGGTACTGGAAGGTTTTAATGGCTGTTGATAGTTTTGTTCGGTGTTCCATGCTTCTGGCTTGTTTTAGATGTAAGTGGTAGGTTTTGGTCTGCTCTGTGAAATATATAGTCGAGTTATGCCTATAGTTAGATGCTGCCTTGTGGCTATTGCCAGTTCAAAATGGTTATTACCGGTTCATGATAGTCTTGGCTGCTTTAGCATGGTTGTGGCAGGTTGTACATAGCTTCTGATGTTTCTGTTAAGTGTTTGATGCTTCTGGACTGTTTTAGACGTTAGTGGTAGGTTCTGGTCTGCTCTGTGGATAATTAGTCGTGTTATGCCTATAGTTAGACTCTGCTTTATGGCTTTTGCGAGTTCAAATGGTTATTGCCAGTTCAGGATAGTTTTAGCAGCTTTTGCATGGTTATTGTAGGTTTTATATAGCTCTTGATCGTTCTGTAAGGTGCTCGATCCTTCTGGATAGTTCTAGAAGGTAGTGGATTGTTTCTACCTAACCTGTGGATTGATTTTTCGAGTTCTGATTTGATTTAGATGCTGCATGATGGTTTTGGCCAGTTCTACATGGTTCTTTCAATTTTTGAATAGTTGTTGCTGCTTTTGCATGGTACTGGCAGGTTTTAATGGCTGTTGATAGTTTTGTACGGTGCTCCATGCTCCTGGCTTCGTTTTAGACGTTAATGGTAGGTTCTGATCTGTTCTGTGGATTAATTTGTCTTATTATGCCAAAAGTGAGATGCTGCTTTATGGCTATTGGCTGTTCAAAATGGTTATTGCCAGTTCAGGATAGCTGTAGCTGCTTTTGCATCGTTGTTGTAGGTTTTATATAACTTTTGATAGTTGTATACGGTGTTGGTCGTTCTGGCCGATTCTAGACAACCGTGGTAGGTTATGGCATGACATTTGGGTCGAGTTCTCGAGTTGGGCCTTGATTTAAATGCTGTTCGATGGTTATGGCTAGTCCTAGATGTTTATTGCCGTTTCATGATAGTCTGAGTTGCTTTTCCATGATTGTGGCAGGTTTTTTATGTCTTTTGATGGTTCTGTACGGTGCTGGATGCTTCTTGACTGTTTGAGACATTAGTCGTAGGTTCTGGCGTAACCTCTGGATTGATATTTCGTTTTCTGCCTTGATTAAGCTGCTGGTCGATGGTTATGGCTTCTTTTAGATGGTTATTTCCAATTCAGGATAGTTTTCGCTGCTTTTCTATGGTTATTTCGGATTATATATAACTTTTGATGGTTCTGTACTGTGCTTGATATTTCTAGCATAATGTAAACGTTAGTGGTAGGATCTGGCGTGACATGTGGATCGATTTTTTGAGTTCTGCATTGATTTAGATGTTGGTCGACGGTTATGGCCAGTTCTAGATGGTAATTGCCGGTTCAGGATAGTTGTAGCTGCTTGGCATGGTTGCTGCAGGTTTTATATAGCAAATGATGTTTCTGTGAAGTGTTTGATGCTTCTGGACTGTTCTAGACGCTAGTGGTAGGTTCTGGTTTACTCAGTGGATTAATTTGTCGTGTTATGCCTATAGTTAGATGCTGCTTTATGGCTTTTGCCAGTTCAAATGTTTATTACCAGTTCAGGACAGTTTTAGCTGCTTTTGCATGGTTGTTATAGGTTTTATACAGCTCTTGATGGTTCTGTAAGGTGCTCGATCCTTCTGGACGGTTAAAGAAGGTAGTGGATTGTTTTGGCCTAACCTGTGGATTGATTTTTCGAGTTCTACCATGATTTAGATGCTGCATAATGGTTATGGCCAGTTTTAGATGGTTCCTTCAATTTCAAAATGGTTGTTGCTTCTTTTGCATGGTACTGGCATGTTTGAATGGCTGTTGATAATTTTGTACGGTGTTCCATGCTTCTGGCTTGTTTAGATGTTAGTTGTAGGTTCTGGTCTGCTTAATGGATTATTTTGTCGTTTTATGCTTATAGTTGGATGCTGCCTTATTCCTATTGCCGGTTCAAAATGTTTATTGCCTGTTCAGAATAGTTGTAGCTGCTTTTGCATAGTTGTGGTAGGTTTTATATAACTGTTGATGGTTTTGTCCGGTGTTGGTCGTTCTGGCCGATTCTAGACAACAGTGGTAGGTTCTGGCGAGACATTTGGTTCAATTTCTCGTGTTCTGCCTTGATTTAAATGCTGTTCGATGGTTATAGCTAGTTCTAGATGGCTATTACCGGTTCATGATAGTTTTAACTGCTTTTCCATGGTTGTGGCAGGTTTTATATAGCTCCTGATTTTTCTGTAAAGTGTTTGATGCTTCTGGACTGTTATAGACGTTAGTGGTAAGTTCTGGTCTGCTCTGTGGATTAATTTATCGTGTTATGCCTATAGTGAGATGCTGCTTTATGGCTTTTTCCAGTTCAAAATGATTATTGCTAGTTCAGGATAGTTGTAGCTGCTTTTGAATGGTTGTTCTAGGTTTTATACAGCTCTTGATAGTTCTGTAAGGTGCTCGATCCTTCTGGAGAGTTTAAGAACGTAGTGTATTGTTTTGGCCTAACCTGTGGATTGTTTTTTCGAGTTCTACCATGATTTAGATGCTTCATGATGCTTATAGCCAGTTTTGGATTGTTCTTTCAATTTAAGAATAGTTTTTGCTGCTTTTGCATGTTACTTTCATGTTTTAATGGCTGTTGTTAGTTCTGTACGATGTTCCATGCTTCTGGCTTGTTTTAGACGTTAGTGGTAGGTTTTGGTCTGCTCTGTGGATTAATTTGTCGTCTTATGCCTATAGTTAGATTCTGCTTAGTGGCTATTGCCAGTTAAAAATGGTTATTGTCAGTTCAGGTTAGTTGTAGTTGCTTTTGCATGGTTGTTGTAGGTTTTATATAGCTCTTGATCGTTCTATAAGGTGCTCGATCCTTTTGCACAGTTTTAGAAGGTAGTGAATTGTTTTGACCTAACCTGTGGATTGATTTCTCGAGTTCTGCCTTGATTTAGATGCTGCATGATGGTTATTGCCAGTTTAACATGGTTCCTTCAATTTGTGAATAGTTGTTGCTGCTTTTGCATGGTACTGGAAGGTTTTAATGGCTGTTGATAGTTTTGTTCGGTGTTCCATGCTTCTGGCTTGTTTTAGATGTAAGTGGTAGGTTTTGGTCTGCTCTGTGAAATATATAGTCGAGTTATGCCTATAGTTAGATGCTGCCTTGTGGCTATTGCCAGTTCAAAATGGTTATTACCGGTTCATGATAGTCTTGGCTGCTTTAGCATGGTTGTGGCAGGTTGTACATAGCTTCTGATGTTTCTGTTAAGTGTTTGATGCTTCTGGACTGTTTTAGACGTTAGTGGTAGGTTCTGGTCTGCTCTGTGGATAATTAGTCGTGTTATGCCTATAGTTAGACTCTGCTTTATGGCTTTTGCGAGTTCAAATGGTTATTGCCAGTTCAGGATAGTTTTAGCAGCTTTTGCATGGTTATTGTAGGTTTTATATAGCTCTTGATCGTTCTGTAAGGTGCTCGATCCTTCTGGATAGTTCTAGAAGGTAGTGGATTGTTTCTACCTAACCTGTGGATTGATTTTTCGAGTTCTGATTTGATTTAGATGCTGCATGATGGTTTTGGCCAGTTCTACATGGTTCTTTCAATTTTTGAATAGTTGTTGCTGCTTTTGCATGGTACTGGCAGGTTTTAATGGCTGTTGATAGTTTTGTACGGTGCTCCATGCTCCTGGCTTCGTTTTAGACGTTAATGGTAGGTTCTGATCTGTTCTGTGGATTAATTTGTCTTATTATGCCAAAAGTGAGATGCTGCTTTATGGCTATTGGCTGTTCAAAATGGTTATTGCCAGTTCAGGATAGCTGTAGCTGCTTTTGCAAAGTTGTTGTAGGTTTTATATAACTTTTGATGGTTCTGTACGGTGTGGGTCGTTCTGCTCGATTCTAAATAACAGTGGTAGGTTCTGACGTGACATTTGGTACGATTTTTCGTGTTTTGCCTTGATTTAAATGCTGTTCAATGGTTATGGCGTGTCCTAGATTGTTATTGCCGGTTCATGATAAACTTACCTGCTTTGCATTGTTGTGGCAGGTTTTTTATGTCTCTTGATAGTTCTATACGGTGCTGGATGCTTCCTGACTGTTTCAGACATTAATCTAGGTTCTGGCGTGACCTGTGGATTGATATTTCGCGTTCTGCCTTGATTAAGATGCTGTTCGATGGTTATGGCTTCTTTTAGATTGTTATTTCCAATTCAGGATAGTTTTAGCTGCTTTTCTATGGTTATGTCAGATTTTATATAACTTTTGATGGTTCTGTACTGTGTTTCATGCTTCTGGACTGTTCTAGACGTTAGTGGTAGGTTCTGGTCTGCTCAGTGGATTAATTGGTCGTGTTATGCCTATAGTTAGATGCTGCATTATGGCTTTTGCCAGTACTTATGGTTATTGCCAGTTCAGGTTAGTTGTAGTTGCTTTTGCATGATTGTTGTAGGTTTTATATAGCTCTTGATCGTTCTGTAAGGTGTTCGATCCTTCTGGACAGTTTTAGAAGGTAGTGGATTGTTTTTACCTAACATGTGGATTGATTTTCCGAGTTCTGCCTTGATTTAGATGCTGCATGGAGGTTATGGCCAGTTTTACATGGTTCTTTCAATTTGTGAATAGTTGTTGCCGCTTTTGCATGGTACTGGCAGGTTTTAATTGCTGTTGATAGTTTTGTACGGTGTTCTATGCTTCTGGCTTGTTTTAGAAGTAAGTGGTAGGTTCTGATCTGCTCTGTGGATTAATTTGTCGTATTATGCCTATAGTGAGATGCTGCTTTATGGCTATTGGCAGTTCAAAATGGTTATTGCCAGTTCAGGATAGTTGTAGCTGCTTTTGCATCGTTGTTGTAGGTTTTATATAACTTTTGATAGTTGTATACGGTGTTGGTCATTCTGGCCGATTCTAGACAACCGTGGTAGGTTATGGCATGACATTTGGGTCGAGTTCTCGAGTTGGGCCTTGATTTAAATGCTGTTCGATGGTTATGGCTAGTCCTAGATGTTTATTGCCGTTTCATGATAGTCTGAGTTGCTTTTCCATGATTGTGGCAGGTTTTTTATGTCTTTTGATGGTTCTGTACGGTACTGGATGCTTCTTGACTGTTTGAGACATTAGTCGTAGGTTCTGGCGTAACCTCTGGATTGATATTTCGTTTTCTGCCTTGATTAAGCTGCTGGTCGATGGTTATGGCTTCTTTTAGATGGTTATTTCCAATTCAGGATAGTTTTCGCTGCTTTTCTATGGTTATTTCGGATTATATATAACTTTTGATGGTTCTGTACTGTGTTTGATATTTCTAGCATATTGTAAACGTTAGTGGTAGGATCTGGCGTGACATGTGGATCGATTTTTTGAGTTCTGCATTGATTTAGATGTTGGTCGACGGTTATGGCTAGTTCTAGATAGCTATTACCGGTTCATGATAGTCTTAACTGCTTTTCCATGGTTGTGGCAGGTTTTAAATAGCTTCTGATTTTTCTGTAAAGTGTTTGATGCTTCTGGACTGTTCTAGACGTTAGTGGTAAGTTCTGGTCTGCTCTGTGAATTAATTTGTCGTGTTATGCCTATAGTTAGATGCTGCTTTATGGCTTTTTCCAGTTCAAAATGGTTATTGCTAGTACAGGATAGTTGTAGATGCTTTTGAATGGTTGTTCTAGGTTTTATACAGCTCTTGATCGTTCTTTAAGGTGCTCGATCCCTCTGGACAGTTTAAGAAGGTAGTGTATTGTTTTGACCTAACCTGTGGATTGATTTTTCGAGTTCTACCATGTTTAGATGCTGTATGATGATTATGGCCAGTTTTAGATGGTTCTTTCAATTTCAGAATAGTTGCTCCTGCTTTTGCATGGTACTGGCATGTTTGAATGGCTGTTGATAGTTCTGTACGCTGCTCCATGCTTCTGGCTTGTTTAGATGTTAGTTGTAGGTTCTGCTCTGCTTAATGGATTATTTTGTCGTTTTATGCCTATAGTTGGATGCTGCTTTATTCCTATTGCCGGTTCAAAATGTTTATTGCCTGTTCAGAATAGTTGTAGCTGCTTTTGCATAGTTGTGGTAGGTTTTATATAACTGTTGATGGTTTTGTCCGGTGTTGGTCGTTCTGGCCGATTCTAGACAACAGTGGTAGGTTCTGGCGAGACATTTGGTTCAATTTCTCGTGTTCTGCCTTGATTTAAATGCTGTTCGATGGTTATAGCTAGTTCTAGATGGCTATTACCGGTTCATGATAGTTTTAACTGCTTTTCCATGGTTGTGGCAGGTTTTATATAGCTCCTGATTTTTCTGTAAAGTGTTTGATGCTTCTGGACTGTTATAGACGTTAGTGGTAAGTTCTGGTCTGCTCTGTGGATTAATTTATCGTGTTATGCCTATAGTGAGATGCTGCTTTATGGCTTTTTCCAGTTCAAAATGATTATTGCTAGTTCAGGATAGTTGTAGCTGCTTTTGAATGGTTGTTCTAGGTTTTATACAGCTCTTGATAGTTCTGTAAGGTGCTCGATCCTTCTGGAGAGTTTAAGAACGTAGTGTATTGTTTTGGCCTAACCTGTGGATTGTTTTTTCGAGTTCTACCATGATTTAGATGCTTCATGATGCTTATAGCCAGTTTTGGATTGTTCTTTCAATTTAAGAATAGTTTTTGCTGCTTTTGCATGTTACTTGCATGTTTTAATGGCTGTTGTTAGTTCTGTACGATGTTCCATGCTTCTGGCTTGTTTTAGACGTTAGTGGTAGGTTTTGGTCTGCTCTGTGGATTAATTTGTCGTCTTATGCCTATAGTTAGATTCTGCTTAGTGGCTATTGCCAGTTAAAAATGGTTATTGTCAGTTCAGGTTAGTTGTAGTTGCTTTTGCATGGTTGTTGTAGGTTTTATATAGCTCTTGATCGTTCTATAAGGTGCTCGATCCTTTTGCACAGTTTTAGAAGGTAGTGAATTGTTTTGACCTAACCTGTGGATTGATTTCTCGAGTTCTGCCTTGATTTAGATGCTGCATGATGGTTATTGCCAGTTTAACATGGTTCCTTCAATTTGTGAATAGTTGTTGCTGCTTTTGCATGGTACTGGAAGGTTTTAATGGCTGTTGATAGTTTTGTTCGGTGTTCCATGCTTCTGGCTTGTTTTAGATGTAAGTGGTAGGTTTTGGTCTGCTCTGTGAAATATATAGTCGAGTTATGCCTATAGTTAGATGCTGCCTTGTGGCTATTGCCAGTTCAAAATGGTTATTACCGGTTCATGATAGTCTTGGCTGCTTTAGCATGGTTGTGGCAGGTTGTACATAGCTTCTGATGTTTCTGTTAAGTGTTTGATGCTTCTGGACTGTTTTAGACGTTAGTGGTAGGTTCTGGTCTGCTCTGTGGATAATTAGTCGTGTTATGCCTATAGTTAGACTCTGCTTTATGGCTTTTGCGAGTTCAAATGGTTATTGCCAGTTCAGGATAGTTTTAGCAGCTTTTGCATGGTTATTGTAGGTTTTATATAGCTCTTGATCGTTCTGTAAGGTGCTCGATCCTTCTGGATAGTTCTAGAAGGTAGTGGATTGTTTCTACCTAACCTGTGGATTGATTTTTCGAGTTCTGATTTGATTTAGATGCTGCATGATGGTTTTGGCCAGTTCTACATGGTTCTTTCAATTTTTGAATAGTTGTTGCTGCTTTTGCATGGTACTGGCAGGTTTTAATGGCTGTTGATAGTTTTGTACGGTGCTCCATGCTCCTGGCTTCGTTTTAGACGTTAATGGTAGGTTCTGATCTGTTCTGTGGATTAATTTGTCTTATTATGCCAAAAGTGAGATGCTGCTTTATGGCTATTGGCTGTTCAAAATGGTTATTGCCAGTTCAGGATAGCTGTAGCTGCTTTTGCAAAGTTGTTGTAGGTTTTATATAACTTTTGATGGTTCTGTACGGTGTGGGTCGTTCTGCTCGATTCTAAATAACAGTGGTAGGTTCTGACGTGACATTTGGTACGATTTTTCGTGTTTTGCCTTGATTTAAATGCTGTTCAATGGTTATGGCGTGTCCTAGATTGTTATTGCCGGTTCATGATAAACTTACCTGCTTTGCATTGTTGTGGCAGGTTTTTTATGTCTCTTGATAGTTCTATACGGTGCTGGATGCCTCCTGACTGTTTCAGACATTAATCTAGGTTCTGGCGTGACCTGTGGATTGATATTTCGCGTTCTGCCTTGATTAAGATGCTGTTCGATGGTTATGGCTTCTTTTAGATTGTTATTTCCAATTCAGGATAGTTTTAGCTGCTTTTCTATGGTTATGTCAGATTTTATATAACTTTTGATGGTTCTGTACTGTGTTTCATGCTTCTGGACTGTTCTAGACGTTAGTGGTAGGTTCTGGTCTGCTCAGTGGATTAATTGGTCGTGTTATGCCTATAGTTAGATGCTGCATTATGGCTTTTGCCAGTACTTATGGTTATTGCTAGTACAGGATAGTTGTAGATGCTTTTGAATGGTTGTTATAGGTTTTATACAGCTCTTGATCGTTCTTTAAGGTGCTCGATCCCTCTGGACAGTTTAAGAAGGTAGTGTATTGTTTTGACCTAACCTGTGGATTGATTTTTCGAGTTCTACCATGTTTAGATGCTGTATGATGATTATGGCCAGTTTTAGATGGTTCTTTCAATTTCAGAATAGTTGCTCCTGCTTTTGCATGGTACTGGCATGTTTGAATGGCTGTTGATAGTTCTGTACGCTGCTCCATGCTTCTGGCTTGTTTAGATGTTAGTTGTAGGTTCTGCTCTGCTTAATGGATTATTTTGTCGTTTTATGCCTATAGTTGGATGCTGCTTTATTCCTATTGCCGGTTCAAAATGTTTATTGCCTGTTCAGAATAGTTGTAGCTGCTTTTGCATAGTTGTGGTAGGTTTTATATAACTGTTGATGGTTTTGTCCGGTGTTGGTCGTTCTGGCCGATTCTAGACAACAGTGGTAGGTTCTGGCGAGACATTTGGTTCAATTTCTCGTGTTCTGCCTTGATTTAAATGCTGTTCGATGGTTATAGCTAGTTCTAGATGGCTATTACCGGTTCATGATAGTTTTAACTGCTTTTCCATGGTTGTGGCAGGTTTTATATAGCTCCTGATTTTTCTGTAAAGTGTTTGATGCTTCTGGACTGTTATAGACGTTAGTGGTAAGTTCTGGTCTGCTCTGTGGATTAATTTATCGTGTTATGCCTATAGTGAGATGCTGCTTTATGGCTTTTTCCAGTTCAAAATGATTATTGCTAGTTCAGGATAGTTGTAGCTGCTTTTGAATGGTTGTTCTAGGTTTTATACAGCTCTTGATAGTTCTGTAAGGTGCTCGATCCTTCTGGAGAGTTTAAGAACGTAGTGTATTGTTTTGGCCTAACCTGTGGATTGTTTTTTCGAGTTCTACAATGATTTAGATGCTTCATGATGCTTATAGCCAGTTTTGGATTGTTCTTTCAATTTAAGAATAGTTTTTGCTGCTTTTGCATGTTACTTGCATGTTTTAATGGCTGTTGTTAGTTCTGTACGATGTTCCATGCTTCTGGCTTGTTTTAGACGTTAGTGGTAGGTTTTGGTCTGCTCTGTGGATTAATTTGTCGTCTTATGCCTATAGTTAGATTCTGCTTAGTGGCTATTGCCAGTTAAAAATGGTTATTGTCAGTTCAGGTTAGTTGTAGTTGCTTTTGCATGGTTGTTGTAGGTTTTATATAGCTCTTGATCGTTCTATAAGGTGCTCGATCCTTTTGCACAGTTTTAGAAGGTAGTGAATTGTTTTGACCTAACCTGTGGATTGATTTCTCGAGTTCTGCCTTGATTTAGATGCTGCATGATGGTTATTGCCAGTTTAACATGGTTCCTTCAATTTGTGAATAGTTGTTGCTGCTTTTGCATGGTACTGGAAGGTTTTAATGGCTGTTGATAGTTTTGTTCGGTGTTCCATGCTTCTGGCTTGTTTTAGATGTAAGTGGTAGGTTTTGGTCTGCTCTGTGAAATATATAGTCGAGTTATGCCTATAGTTAGATGCTGCCTTGTGGCTATTGCCAGTTCAAAATGGTTATTACCGGTTCATGATAGTCTTGGCTGCTTTAGCATGGTTGTGGCAGGTTGTACACAGCTTCTGATGTTTCTGTTAAGTGTTTGATGCTTCTGGACTGTTTTAGACGTTAGTGGTAGGTTCTGGTCTGCTCTGTGGATAATTAGTCGTGTTATGCCTATAGTTAGACTCTGCTTTATGGCTTTTGCGAGTTCAAATGGTTATTGCCAGTTCAGGATAGTTTTAGCAGCTTTTGCATGGTTATTGTAGGTTTTATATAGCTCTTGATCGTTCTGTAAGGTGCTCGATCCTTCTGGATAGTTCTAGAAGGTAGTGGATTGTTTCTACCTAACCTGTGGATTGATTTTTCGAGTTCTGATTTGATTTAGATGCTGCATGATGGTTTTGGCCAGTTCTACATGGTTCTTTCAATTTTTGAATAGTTGTTGCTGCTTTTGCATGGTACTGGCAGGTTTTAATGGCTGTTGATAGTTTTGTACGGTGCTCCATGCTCCTGGCTTCGTTTTAGACGTTAATGGTAGGTTCTGATCTGTTCTGTGGATTAATTTGTCTTATTATGCCAAAAGTGAGATGCTGCTTTATGGCTATTGGCTGTTCAAAATGGTTATTGCCAGTTCAGGATAGCTGTAGCTGCTTTTGCAAAGTTGTTGTAGGTTTTATATAACTTTTGATGGTTCTGTACGGTGTGGGTCGTTCTGCTCGATTCTAAATAACAGTGGTAGGTTCTGACGTGACATTTGGTACGATTTTTCGTGTTTTGCCTTGATTTAAATGCTGTTCAATGGTTATGGCGTGTCCTAGATTGTTATTGCCGGTTCATGATAAACTTACCTGCTTTGCATTGTTGTGGCAGGTTTTTTATGTCTCTTGATAGTTCTATACGGTGCTGGATGCTTCCTGACTGTTTCAGACATTAATCTAGGTTCTGGCGTGACCTGTGGATTGATATTTCGCGTTCTGCCTTGATTAAGATGCTGTTCGATGGTTATGGCTTCTTTTAGATTGTTATTTCCAATTCAGGATAGTTTTAGCTGCTTTTCTATGGTTATGTCAGATTTTATATAATTTTTGATGGTTCTGTACTGTGTTTCATGCTTCTGGACTGTTCTAGACGTTAGTGGTAGGTTCTGGTCTGCTCAGTGGATTAATTGGTCGTGTTATGCCTATAGTTAGATGCTGCATTATGGCTTTTGCCAGTACTTATGGTTATTGCTAGTACAGGATAGTTGTAGATGCTTTTGAATGGTTGTTATAGGTTTTATACAGCTCTTGATCGTTCTTTAAGGTGCTCGATCCCTCTGGACAGTTTAAGAAGGTAGTGTATTGTTTTGACCTAACCTGTGGATTGATTTTTCGAGTTCTACCATGTTTAGATGCTGTATGATGATTATGGCCAGTTTTAGATGGTTCTTTCAATTTCAGAATAGTTGCTCCTGCTTTTGCATGGTACTGGCATGTTTGAATGGCTGTTGATAGTTCTGTACGCTGCTCCATGCTTCTGGCTTGTTTAGATGTTAGTTGTAGGTTCTGCTCTGCTTAATGGATTATTTTGTCGTTTTATGCCTATAGTTGGATGCTGCTTTATTCCTATTGCCGGTTCAAAATGTTTATTGCCTGTTCAGAATAGTTGTAGCTGCTTTTGCATAGTTGTGGTAGGTTTTATATAACTGTTGATGGTTTTGTCCGGTGTTGGTCGTTCTGGCCGATTCTAGACAACAGTGGTAGGTTCTGGCGAGACATTTGGTTCAATTTCTCGTGTTCTGCCTTGATTTAAATGCTGTTCGATGGTTATAGCTAGTTCTAGATGGCTATTACCGGTTCATGATAGTTTTAACTGCTTTTCCATGGTTGTGGCAGGTTTTATATAGCTCCTGATTTTTCTGTAAAGTGTTTGATGCTTCTGGACTGTTATAGACGTTAGTGGTAAGTTCTGGTCTGCTCTGTGGATTAATTTATCGTGTTATGCCTATAGTGAGATGCTGCTTTATGGCTTTTTCCAGTTCAAAATGATTATTGCTAGTTCAGGATAGTTGTAGCTGCTTTTGAATGGTTGTTCTAGGTTTTATACAGCTCTTGATAGTTCTGTAAGGTGCTCGATCCTTCTGGAGAGTTTAAGAACGTAGTGTATTGTTTTGGCCTAACCTGTGGATTGTTTTTTCGAGTTCTACCATGATTTAGATGCTTCATGATGCTTATAGCCAGTTTTGGATTGTTCTTTCAATTTAAGAATAGTTTTTGCTGCTTTTGCATGTTACTTGCATGTTTTAATGGCTGTTGTTAGTTCTGTACGATGTTCCATGCTTCTGGCTTGTTTTAGACGTTAGTGGTAGGTTTTGGTCTGCTCTGTGGATTAATTTGTCGTCTTATGCCTATAGTTAGATTCTGCTTAGTGGCTATTGCCAGTTAAAAATGGTTATTGTCAGTTCAGGTTAGTTGTAGTTGCTTTTGCATGGTTGTTGTAGGTTTTATATAGCTCTTGATCGTTCTATAAGGTGCTCGATCCTTTTGCACAGTTTTAGAAGGTAGTGAATTGTTTTGACCTAACCTGTGGATTGATTTCTCGAGTTCTGCCTTGATTTAGATGCTGCATGATGGTTATTGCCAGTTTAACATGGTTCCTTCAATTTGTGAATAGTTGTTGCTGCTTTTGCATGGTACTGGAAGGTTTTAATGGCTGTTGATAGTTTTGTTCGGTGTTCCATGCTTCTGGCTTGTTTTAGATGTAAGTGGTAGGTTTTGGTCTGCTCTGTGAAATATATAGTCGAGTTATGCCTATAGTTAGATGCTGCCTTGTGGCTATTGCCAGTTCAAAATGGTTATTACCGGTTCATGATAGTCTTCGCTGCTTTAGCATGGTTGTGGCAGGTTGTACATAGCTTCTGATGTTTCTGTTAAGTGTTTGATGCTTCTGGACTGTTTTAGACGTTAGTGGTAGGTTCTGGTCTGCTCTGTGGATAATTAGTCGTGTTATGCCTATAGTTAGACTCTGCTTTATGGCTTTTGCGAGTTCAAATGGTTATTGCCAGTTCAGGATAGTTTTAGCAGCTTTTGCATGGTTATTGTAGGTTTTATATAGCTCTTGATCGTTCTGTAAGGTGCTCGATCCTTCTGGATAGTTCTAGAAGGTAGTGGATTGTTTCTACCTAACCTGTGGATTGATTTTTCGAGTTCTGATTTGATTTAGATGCTGCATGATGGTTTTGGCCAGTTCTACATGGTTCTTTCAATTTTTGAATAGTTGTTGCTGCTTTTGCATGGTACTGGCAGGTTTTAATGGCTGTTGATAGTTTTGTACGGTGCTCCATGCTCCTGGCTTCGTTTTAGACGTTAATGGTAGGTTCTGATCTGTTCTGTGGATTAATTTGTCTTATTATGCCAAAAGTGAGATGCTGCTTTATGGCTATTGGCTGTTCAAAATGGTTATTGCCAGTTCAGGATAGCTGTAGCTGCTTTTGCAAAGTTGTTGTAGGTTTTATATAACTTTTGATGGTTCTGTACGGTGTGGGTCGTTCTGCTCGATTCTAAATAACAGTGGTAGGTTCTGACGTGACATTTGGTACGATTTTTCGTGTTTTGCCTTGATTTAAATGCTGTTCAATGGTTATGGCGTGTCCTAGATTGTTATTGCCGGTTCATGATAAACTTACCTGCTTTGCATTGTTGTGGCAGGTTTTTTATGTCTCTTGATAGTTCTATACGGTGCTGGATGCTTCCTGACTGTTTCAGACATTAATCTAGGTTCTGGCGTGACCTGTGGATTGATATTTCGCGTTCTGCCTTGATTAAGATGCTGTTCGATGGTTATGGCTTCTTTTAGATTGTTATTTCCAATTCAGGATAGTTTTAGCTGCTTTTCTATGGTTATGTCAGATTTTATATAACTTTTGATGGTTCTGTACTGTGTTTCATGCTTCTGGACTGTTCTAGACGTTAGTGGTAGGTTCTGGTCTGCTCAGTGGATTAATTGGTCGTGTTATGCCTATAGTTAGATGCTGCATTATGGCTTTTGCCAGTACTTATGGTTATTGCCAGTTCAGGTTAGTTGTAGTTGCTTTTGCATGATTGTTGTAGGTTTTATATAGCTCTTGATCGTTCTGTAAGGTGTTCGATCCTTCTGGACAGTTTTAGAAGGTAGTGGATTGTTTTTACCTAACATGTGGATTGATTTTCCGAGTTCTGCCTTGATTTAGATGCTGCATGGAGGTTATGGCCAGTTTTACATGGTTCTTTCAATTTGTGAATAGTTGTTGCCGCTTTTGCATGGTACTGGCAGGTTTTAATTGCTGTTGATAGTTTTGTACGGTGTTCTATGCTTCTGGCTTGTTTAGATGTTAGTTGTAGGTTCTGCTCTGCTTAATGGATTATTTTGTCGTTTTATGCCTATAGTTGGATGCTGCTTTATTCCTATTGCCGGTTCAAAATGTTTATTGCCTGTTCAGAATAGTTGTAGCTGCTTTTGCATAGTTGTGGTAGGTTTTATATAACTGTTGATGGTTTTGTCCGGTGTTGGTCGTTCTGGCCGATTCTAGACAACAGTGGTAGGTTCTGGCGAGACATTTGGTTCAATTTCTCGTGTTCTGCCTTGATTTAAATGCTGTTCGATTGTTATAGCTAGTTCTAGATGGCTATTACCGGTTCATGATAGTTTTAACTGCTTTTCCATGGTTGTGGCAGGTTTTATATAGCTCCTGATTTTTCTGTAAAGTGTTTGATGCTTCTGGACTGTTATAGACGTTAGTGGTAAGTTCTGGTCTGCTCTGTGGATTAATTTATCGTGTTATGCCTATAGTGAGATGCTGCTTTATGGCTTTTTCCAGTTCAAAATGATTATTGCTAGTTCAGGATAGTTGTAGCTGCTTTTGAATGGTTTTTCTAGGTTTTATACAGCTCTTGATAGTTCTGTAAGGTGCTCGATCCTTCTGGAGAGTTTAAGAACGTAGTGTATTGTTTTGGCCTAACCTGTGGATTGTTTTTTCGAGTTCTACCATGATTTAGATGCTTCATGATGCTTATAGCCAGTTTTGGATTGTTCTTTCAATTTAAGAATAGTTTTTGCTGCTTTTGCATGTTACTTTCATGTTTTAATGGCTGTTGTTAGTTCTGTACGATGTTCCATGCTTCTGGCTTGTTTTAGACGTTAGTGGTAGGTTTTGGTCTGCTCTGTGGATTAATTTGTCGTCTTATGCCTATAGTTAGATTCTGCTTAGTGGCTATTGCCAGTTAAAAATGGTTATTGTCAGTTCAGGTTAGTTGTAGTTGCTTTTGCATGGTTGTTGTAGGTTTTATATAGCTCTTGATCGTTCTATAAGGTGCTCGATCCTTTTGCACAGTTTTAGAAGGTAGTGAATTGTTTTGACCTAACCTGTGGATTGATTTCTCAAGTTCTGCCTTGATTTAGATGCTGCATGATGGTTATTGCCAGTTTAACATGGTTCCTTCAATTTGTGAATAGTTGTTGCTGCTTTTGCATGGTACTGGAAGGTTTTAATGGCTGTTGATAGTTTTGTTCGGTGTTCCATGCTTCTGGCTTGTTTTAGATGTAAGTGGTAGGTTTTGGTCTGCTCTGTGAAATATATAGTCGAGTTATGCCTATAGTTAGATGCTGCCTTGTGGCTATTGCCAGTTCAAAATGGTTATTACCGGTTCATGATAGTCTTCGCTGCTTTAGCATGGTTGTGGCAGGTTGTACATAGCTTCTGATGTTTCTGTTAAGTGTTTGATGCTTCTGGACTGTTTTAGACGTTAGTGGTAGGTTCTGGTCTGCTCTGTGGATAATTAGTCGTGTTATGCCTATAGTTAGACTCTGCTTTATGGCTTTTGCGAGTTCAAATGGTTATTGCCAGTTGAGGATAGTTTTAGCAGCTTTTGCATGGTTATTGTAGGTTTTATATAGCTCTTGATCGTTCTGTAAGGTGCTCGATCCTTCTGGATAGTTCTAGAAGGTAGTGGATTGTTTCTACCTAACCTGTGGATTGATTTTTCGAGTTCTGATTTGATTTAGATGCTGCATGATGGTTTTGGCCAGTTCTACATGGTTCTTTCAATTTTTGAATAGTTGTTGCTGCTTTTGCATGGTACTGGCAGGTTTTAATGGCTGTTGATAGTTTTGTACGGTGCTCCATGCTCCTGGCTTCGTTTTAGACGTTAATGGTAGGTTCTGATCTGTTCTGTGGATTAATTTGTCTTATTATGCCAAAAGTGAGATGCTGCTTTATGGCTATTGGCTGTTCAAAATGGTTATTGCCAGTTCAGGATAGCTGTAGCTGCTTTTGCAAAGTTGTTGTAGGTTTTATATAACTTTTGATGGTTCTGTACGGTTTGGGTCGTTCTGCTCGATTCTAAATAACAGTGGTAGTTTCTGACGTGACATTTGGTACGATTTTTCGTGTTTTGCCTTGATTTAAATGCTGTTCAATGGTTATGGCGTGTCCTAGATTGTTATTGCCGGTTCATGATAAACTTACCTGCTTTGCATTGTTGTGGCAGGTTTTTTATGTCTCTTGATAGTTCTATACGGTGCTGGATGCTTCCTGACTGTTTCAGACATTAATCTAGGTTCTGGCGTGACCTGTGGATTGATATTTCGCGTTCTGCCTTGATTAAGATGCTGTTCGATGGTTATGGCTTCTTTTAGATTGTTATTTCCAATTCAGGATAGTTTTAGCTGCTTTTCTATGGTTATGTCAGATTTTATATAACTTTTGATGGTTCTGTACTGTGTTTCATGCTTCTGGACTGTTCTAGACGTTAGTGGTAGGTTCTGGTCTGCTCAGTGGATTAATTGGTCGTGTTATGCCTATAGTTAGATGCTGCATTATGGCTTTTGCCAGTACTTATGGTTATTGCCAGTTCAGGTTAGTTGTAGTTGCTTTTGCATGATTGTTGTAGGTTTTATATAGCTCTTGATCGTTCTGTAAGGTGTTCGATCCTTCTGGACAGTTTTAGAAGGTAGTGGATTGTTTTTACCTAACATGTGGATTGATTTTCCGAGTTCTGCCTTGATTTAGATGCTGCATGGAGGTTATGGCCAGTTTTACATGGTTCTTTCAATTTGTGAATAGTTGTTGCCGCTTTTGCATGGTACTGGCAGGTTTTAATTGCTGTTGATAGTTTTGTACGGTGTTCTATGCTTCTGGCTTGTTTTAGAAGTAAGTGGTAGGTTCTGATCTGCTCTGTGGATTAATTTGTCGTATTATGCCTATAGTGAGATGCTGCTTTATGGCTATTGGCAGTTCAAAATGGTTATTGCCAGTTCAGGATAGTTGTAGCTGCTTTTGCATCGTTGTTGTAGGTTTTATATAACTTTTGATAGTTGTATACGGTGTTGGTCATTCTGGCCGATTCTAGACAACCGTGGTAGGTTATGGCATGACATTTGGGTCGAGTTCTCGAGTTGGGCCTTGATTTAAATGCTGTTCGATGGTTATGGCTAGTCCTAGATGTTTATTGCCGTTTCATGATAGTCTGAGTTGCTTTTCCATGATTGTGGCAGGTTTTTTATGTCTTTTGATGGTTCTGTACGGTACTGGATGCTTCTTGACTGTTTGAGACATTAGTCGTAGGTTCTGGCGTAACCTCTGGATTGATATTTCGTTTTCTGCCTTGATTAAGCTGCTGGTCGATGGTTATGGCTTCTTTTAGATGGTTATTTCCAATTCAGGATAGTTTTCGCTGCTTTTCTATGGTTATTTCGGATTATATATAACTTTTGATGGTTCTGTACTGTGTTTGATATTTCTAGCATATTGTAAACGTTAGTGGTAGGATCTGGCGTGACATGTGGATCGATTTTTTGAGTTCTGCATTGATTTAGATGTTGGTCGACGGTTATGGCCAGTTCTAGATGGTAATTGCCGGTTCAGGATAGTTGTAGCTGCTTGGCATGGTTGCTGCAGGTTTTACATAGCAAATGATGTTTCTGTGAAGTGTTTGATGCTTCTGGACTGTTCTAGACGCTAGTGGTAGGTTCTGGTTTACTCAGTGGATTAATTTGTCGTGTTATGCCTATAGTTAGATGCTGCTTTATGGCTTTTGCCAGTTCAAATGTTTATTGCCAGTTCAGGACAGTTTTAGCTGCTTTTGCATGGTTGTTATAGGTTTTATACAGCTCTTGATGGTTCTGTAAGGTGCTCGATCCTTCTGGACAGTTAAAGAAGGTAGTGGATTGTTTTGGCCTAACCTGTGGATTGATTTTTCGAGTTCTACCATGATTTAGATGCTGCATAATGGTTATGGCCAGTTTTAGATGGTTCCTTCAATTTCAAAATGGTTGTTGCTTCTTTTGCATGGTACTGGCATGTTTGAATGGCTGTTGATAATTTTGTACGGTGTTCCATGCTTCTGGCTTGTTTAGATGTTAGTTGTAGGTTCTGGTCTGCTTAATGGATTATTTTGTCGTTTTATGCCTATAGTTGGATGCTGCTTTATTCCTATTGCCGGTTCAAAATGTTTATTGCCTGTTCAGAATAGTTGTAGCTGCTTTTGCATAGTTGTGGTAGGTTTTATATAACTGTTGATGCTTGTGTCCGGTGTTGGTCGTTCTGGCCGATTCTAGACAACAGTGGTAGGTTCTGGCGAGACATTTGGTTCAATTTCTCGTGTTCTGCCTTGATTTAAATGCTGTTCGATGGTTATAGCTAGTTCTAGATGGCTATTACCGGTTCATGATAGTTTTAACTGCTTTTCCATGGTTGTGGCAGGTTTTATATAGCTCCTGATTTTTC
This sequence comes from Catostylus mosaicus, assembly GCA_964019065.1. NCBI lineage: Eukaryota > Metazoa > Cnidaria > Scyphozoa > Rhizostomeae > Catostylidae > Catostylus > Catostylus mosaicus. The sequence continues at coordinate 8,097,303 of OZ025187.1, forward strand.
TGTAAAGTGTTTGATGCTTCTGGACTGTTATCGACGTTAGTGGTAAGTTCTGGTCTGCTCTGTGGATTAATTTATCGTGTTATGCCTATAGTGAGATGCTGCTTTATGGCTTTTTCCAGTTCAAAATGATTATTGCTAGTTCAGGATAGTTGTAGCTGCTTTTGAATGGTTGTTCTAGGTTTTATACAGCTCTTGATAGTTCTGTAAGGTGCTCGATCCTTCTGGAGAGTTTAAGAACGTAGTGTATTGTTTTGGCCTAACCTGTGGATTGTTTTTTCGAGTTCTACCATGATTTAGATGCTTCATGATGCTTATAGCCAGTTTTAGATGGTTCTTTCAATTTCAGAATAGTTGCTGCTGCATTTGCATGGTACTGGCATGTTTGAATAGTTGTTGATAGTTCTCTACGGTGCTCCATGCTTTTGGCTTGTTTTAGATGTTAGTTGTAGGTTCTGGTCCGCTCACTGGATTATTTTGTCGTATTATGCCTATAGTTGGCAGCTGCTTTATTGCTATTGCCGGTTCAAAATTTTTATTTCCAGTTCAGGATAGTTGTAGGTGCTTTTGCATAGTTGTGGTAGGTTTTATATAACTTTTGATGGTTCTGTCCGGTGTTGGTCGTTCTGGCCGATTCTAGACAACAGTGGTAGGTTCTGGCATGACATTTGGTTCAATTTCACGTGTTCTGCCTTGATTTAGATGCTGTTCGATGGTTATGGCTAGTTCTAGATGGCTATTACCGGTTCATGATAGTTTTAACTGCTTTTCCATGGTTGTGGCAGGTTTTATATAAGTCCTGATTTTTCTGTAAAGTGTTTGATGCTTCTGGACTGTTATAGACGTTAGTGGTAAGTTCTGGTCTGCTCTGTTGATTAATTTGTCGTGTTATGCCTATAGTTAGATGCTGCTATAGGGCTTTTTCCAGTTCAAAATGGTTATTACTAGTTCAGGATAGTTGTAGCTGCTTTTGAAAGGTTGTTCTAGGTTTTATACAGCTCTTGATGGTTCTGTAAGGTGCTCGATCCTTCTGGACGGTTTAAGAAGGTAGTGTATTGATTTGGCCTAACATGTGGATTGATTCTTCGAGTTCTACCATGATTTAGATGCTGCATAATGGTTATGGCCAGATTTAGATTGTTCTTTTAATTTAAGAATAGTAGTTGCTGCTCTTGCATGATACTTGCAGGTTTCAATGGCTCTTGATAGGTTTGTGCGGTGTTCCATGCTTCTGGCTTCGTTTTAGACATTAGTGATAGGTTCTCATCTGCTCTGTGGATTAATTTGTCGTATTATGCCTATAGTTGGATGCTGCTTTATTGCTATTGCCGGTTGAAAATGTTTATTGCCAGTTCAGGATAGTTGTAGCTGCTTTTGCATAGTTGTGGTAGGTTTTATATAACTTTTGATGGTTCTGTCCGGTGTTGGTCGTTCTGGCCGATTCTAGACAACAGTGGTAGGTTTTGGCGTGAAATTTGGTTTGATTTCACGTGTTCTGCCTTGATTTAAGTGCTGTTCGATGGTTATGGCTAGTTCTTGATGGCCATAACCGGTTCATGATAGTTTTAACTGCTTTTCAATGGTTGTAGCAGGTTTTATATAGCTCCTGATTTTTCTATAAAGTGTTTGATGCTTCTGGACTGTTATAGGCGTTAGTTGTATGTTCTGGTCTGCTCTGTGGATTATTTTGTCCTGTTATGCCTATAGTTAGATGCTGCTTTATGGCTTTTTCAAGTTCAAAATGGTTATTGCTAATTCAGGATAGTTGTAGCTGCTTTTGAATGGTTGTTCTAGGTTTTATACAGCTCTCGATGGTTCTGTAGGGTGCTCAATCCTTCTGGACAGTTTAAGAAAGTAGTGGATTGTTTTGGCCTAACCTGTGGATTGATTTTTCGAGTTCTACCATGATTTAGATGCTGCATGATGGTTATGGCCAGTTTAGATGGTTCTTTCTATTTCAGAATTGTTCTTGCTGCTTTTGCATGGAACTGGCAGGTTTGAATGTCTGTTGATAGTTTTGTTCGGTGTTCCATGCTTCTGGCTTGCTTTAGACGTTAGTTGTAGGTTCTCATCTGCTCTGTGGATTAATTTGTCGTATTATGCCTATAGTTGGATGCTGCTTTATTGCTATTGCCGGTTCAAAATGTTTATTGCCAGCTTAGGAAAGTTGAACCTGCTTTTGCATAGTTGTAATAGGTTTTATTTAACTCTTGATGGTTCGGTCCGGTATTGGTCGTTCTGGCCGATTCTAGACAACAGTGGCAGGTTCTGGCGTGACATTTGGTTCGATTGCTCGTGTTCTGCCTTGATTTAAATGCTGTTCCATGGTTATGGCTAGTTCTAGATAGCTATTACCGGTTCATGATAGTCTTAACTGCTTTTCCATGGTTGTTGCAGGTTTTAAGTAGCTTCTGATTTTTCTGTAAAGTGTTTGATGCTTCTGGACTGTTCTAGACGTTAGTGGTAAGTTCTGGTCTGCTCTGTGGATTAATTTGTCGTGTTATGCCTATAGTTAGATGCTGCTTTATGGCTTTTTCCAGTTCAAAATGGTTATTGCTAGTTCAGGATAGTTGTAGCTGCTTTTGCATAGTTGTGGTAGGTTTTATAGAACTTTTGATGGTTTTGTCCGGTGTTGGTCGTTCTGGCCGATTCTAGACAACAATGGTAGGTGCTGGCATGACATTTGGGTCGAGTTTTCGAGTTCTGCCTTGATTTAATTGCTGTTGGATGGTTATGGCTAGTGCTAGATGGTTATTGCCAGTTCAGGATAGTATTAGCTGCTTTTGCCAGGTTGTTATAGGTTTTATATAGCTCTTGATGGTTCTGTAAGGTAGTCGATTCTGCTGGACAGTTTTAGAAGGTAGTGGATCGTTTTGGCCTAACCTGTGGTTTGATTTTTCGAGTTCTGCCTTGATTTAGATGCTGCATGATGGTTATAGCCAGTTTTAGATTGTTCTTCTAATTTCACAATAGTTGTTGCAGTATTTGCATGGTACTTGCAGGCTTTAATGGCTGTTGACAGTTTTGTACTGTGTTCCATGCTTCTGGCTTGATTTAGACGTTAGTTGTAGGTTCTGGTCTGCTGTCTGGATTAATTTGTCGTATTATGCCTATAGGTAGATACTGCTTTATGGCTATTGCCAGTTCAAAATGTTTATTGCCCGTTCAGGATAGTTGTAGCTGCTTCTGGATGCTTGTTGTAGGTTTTATATAACTTATGATGGTTCTGTACGGTGTTGGTCGTTTTGGCCGATTTTAGCCAGCAATGGTAGGTTCTGGCGTGACATTTGGGTCGATTTTTCGAGTTCTGCCTTGATTTACATGCTGTTCGATGGTTATGGCTAGTCCTAGATGGTTATTGCCGGTTCATGATAGTCTTAGCTGGTTTTGCATGGTTTTCTGGCAGGATTTCTATAGCTCCTGATGGTCCTGTAAGGTGCTCGATCCATCTGGACAGTTTTAAAATAGTGGATTCGATTGGCCTAAACTGTGGATTGATTTTTCGAGTTCTACCATGATTTAGATGCTGCATAATGGTTATGGCCAGTTTTAGATGGTTCCTTCAATTTCAAAATGGTTGTTGCTGCTTTTGCATGTTACTGGCATGTTTGAATGGCTGTTGATAATTTTGTACGGTGTTCCATGCTTCTGGCTTGTTTAGATGTTAGTTGTAGGTTCTGGTCTGCTTAATGGATTATTTTGTCGTTTTATGCCTATAGTTGGATGCTGCTTTATTCCTATTGCCGGTTCAAAATGTTTATTGCCTGTTCAGAATAGTTGTAGCTGCTTTTGCATAGTTGTGGTAGGTTTTATATAACTGTTGATGCTTGTGTCCGGTGTTGGTCGTTCTGGCCGATTCTAGACAACAGTGGTAGGTTCTGGCGAGACATTTGGTTCAATTTCTCGTGTTCTGCCTTGATTTAAATGCTGTTCGATGGTTATAGCTAGTTCTAGATGGCTATTACCGGTTCATGATAGTTTTAACTGCTTTTCCATGGTTGTGGCAGGTTTTATATAGCTCCTGATTTTTCTGTAAAGTGTTTGATGCTTCTGGACTGTTATCGACGTTAGTGGTAAGTTCTGGTCTGCTCTGTGGATTAATTTATCGTGTTATGCCTATAGTGAGATGCTGCTTTATGGCTTTTTCCAGTTCAAAATGATTATTGCTAGTTCAGGATAGTTGTAGCTGCTTTTGAATGGTTGTTCTAGGTTTTATACAGCTCTTGATAGTTCTGTAAGGTGCTCGATCCTTCTGGAGAGTTTAAGAACGTAGTGTATTGTTTTGGCCTAACCTGTGGATTGTTTTTTCGAGTTCTACCATGATTTAGATGCTTCATGATGCTTATAGCCAGTTTTAGATGGTTCTTTCAATTTCAGAATAGTTGCTGCTGCATTTGCATGGTACTGGCATGTTTGAATAGTTGTTGATAGTTCTCTACGGTGCTCCATGCTTTTGGCTTGTTTTAGATGTTAGTTGTAGGTTCTGGTCCGCTCACTGGATTATTTTGTCGTATTATGCCTATAGTTGGCAGCTGCTTTATTGCTATTGCCGGTTCAAAATTTTTATTTCCAGTTCAGGATAGTTGTAGGTGCTTTTGCATAGTTGTGGTAGGTTTTATATAACTTTTGATGGTTCTGTCCGGTGTTGGTCGTTCTGGCCGATTCTAGACAACAGTGGTAGGTTCTGGCATGACATTTGGTTCAATTTCACGTGTTCTGCCTTGATTTAGATGCTGTTCGATGGTTATGGCTAGTTCTAGATGGCTATTACCGGTTCATGATAGTTTTAACTGCTTTTCCATGGTTGTGGCAGGTTTTATATAAGTCCTGATTTTTCTGTAAAGTGTTTGATGCTTCTGGACTGTTATAGACGTTAGTGGTAAGTTCTGGTCTGCTCTGTTGATTAATTTGTCGTGTTATGCCTATAGTTAGATGCTGCTATAGGGCTTTTTCCAGTTCAAAATGGTTATTACTAGTTCAGGATAGTTGTAGCTGCTTTTGAAAGGTTGTTCTAGGTTTTATACAGCTCTTGATGGTTCTGTAAGGTGCTCGATCCTTCTGGACGGTTTAAGAAGGTAGTGTATTGATTTGGCCTAACATGTGGATTGATTCTTCGAGTTCTACCATGATTTAGATGCTGCATAATGGTTATGGCCAGATTTAGATTGTTCTTTTAATTTAAGAATAGTAGTTGCTGCTCTTGCATGATACTTGCAGGTTTCAATGGCTCTTGATAGGTTTGTGCGGTGTTCCATGCTTCTGGCTTCGTTTTAGACATTAGTGATAGGTTCTCATCTGCTCTGTGGATTAATTTGTCGTATTATGCCTATAGTTGGATGCTGCTTTATTGCTATTGCCGGTTGAAAATGTTTATTGCCAGTTCAGGATAGTTGTAGCTGCTTTTGCATAGTTGTGGTAGGTTTTATATAACTTTTGATGGTTCTGTCCGGTGTTGGTCGTTCTGGCCGATTCTAGACAACAGTGGTAGGTTTTGGCGTGAAATTTGGTTTGATTTCACGTGTTCTGCCTTGATTTAAGTGCTGTTCGATGGTTATGGCTAGTTCTTGATGGCCATAACCGGTTCATGATAGTTTTAACTGCTTTTCAATGGTTGTAGCAGGTTTTATATAGCTCCTGATTTTTCTATAAAGTGTTTGATGCTTCTGGACTGTTATAGGCGTTAGTTGTATGTTCTGGTCTGCTCTGTGGATTATTTTGTCCTGTTATGCCTATAGTTAGATGCTGCTTTATGGCTTTTTCAAGTTCAAAATGGTTATTGCTAATTCAGGATAGTTGTAGCTGCTTTTGAATGGTTGTTCTAGGTTTTATACAGCTCTGGATGGTTCTGTAGGGTGCTCAATCCTTCTGGACAGTTTAAGAAAGTAGTGGATTGTTTTGGCCTAACCTGTGGATTGATTTTTCGAGTTCTACCATGATTTAGATGCTGCATGATGGTTATGGCCAGTTTAGATGGTTCTTTCTATTTCAGAATTGTTCTTGCTGCTTTTGCATGGAACTGGCAGGTTTGAATGTCTGTTGATAGTTTTGTTCGGTGTTCCATGCTTCTGGCTTGCTTTAGACGTTAGTTGTAGGTTCTCATCTGCTCTGTGGATTAATTTGTCGTATTATGCCTATAGTTGGATGCTGCTTTATTGCTATTGCCGGTTCAAAATGTTTATTGCCAGCTTAGGAAAGTTGAAGCTGCTTTTGCATAGTTGTAATAGGTTTTATTTAACTCTTGATGGTTTGGTCCGGTATTGGTCGTTCTGGCCGATTCTAGACAACAGTGGCAGGTTCTGGCGTGACATTTGGTTCGATTGCTCGTGTTCTGCCTTGATTTAAATGCTGTTCCATGGTTATGGCTAGTTCTAGATAGCTATTACCGGTTCATGATAGTCTTAACTGCTTTTCCATGGTTGTTGCAGGTTTTAAGTAGCTTCTGATTTTTCTGTAAAGTGTTTGATGCTTCTGGACTGTTCTAGACGTTAGTGGTAAGTTCTGGTCTGCTCTGTGGATTAATTTGTCGTGTTATGCCTATAGTTAGATGCTGCTTTATGGCTTTTTCCAGTTCAAAATGGTTATTGCTAGTTCAGGATAGTTGTAGCTGCTTTTGCATAGTTGTGGTAGGTTTTATATAACTTTTGATGGTTTTGTCCGGTGTTGGTCGTTCTGGCCGATTCTAGACAACAATGGTAGGTGCTGGCATGACATTTGGGTCGAGTTTTCGAGTTCTGCCTTGATTTAATTGCTGTTGGATGGTTATGGCTAGTGCTAGATGGTTATTGCCAGTTCAGGATAGTATTAGCTGCTTTTGCCAGGTTGTTATAGGTTTTATATAGCTCTTGATGGTTCTGTAAGGTAGTCGATTCTGCTGGACAGTTTTAGAAGGTAGTGGATCGTTTTGGCCTAACCTGTGGTTTGATTTTTCGAGTTCTGCCTTGATTTAGATGCTGCATGATGGTTATAGCCAGTTTTAGATTGTTCTTCTAATTTCACAATAGTTGTTGCAGTATTTGCATGGTACTTGCAGGCTTTAATGGCTGTTGACAGTTTTGTACTGTGTTCCATGCTTCTGGCTTGATTTAGACGTTAGTTGTAGGTTCTGGTCTGCTGTCTGGATTAATTTGTCGTATTATGCCTATAGGTAGATACTGCTTTATGGCTATTGCCAGTTCAAAATGTTTATTGCCCGTTCAGGATAGTTGTAGCTGCTTCTGGATGCTTGTTGTAGGTTTTATATAACTTATGATGGTTCTGTACGGTGTTGGTCGTTTTGGCCGATTTTAGCCAGCAATGGTAGGTTCTGGCGTGACATTTGGGTCGATTTTTCGAGTTCTGCCTTGATTTACATGCTGTTCGATGGTTATGGCTAGTCCTAGATGGTTATTGCCGGTTCATGATAGTCTTAGCTGGTTTTGCATGGTTTTCTGGCAGGATTTCTATAGCTCCTGATGGTCCTGTAAGGTGCTCGATCCATCTGGACAGTTTTAAAATAGTGGATTCGATTGGCCTAAACTGTGGATTGATTTTTCGAGTTCTACCATGATTTAGATGCTGCATAATGGTTATGGCCAGTTTTAGATGGTTCCTTCAATTTCAAAATGGTTGTTGCTGCTTTTGCATGTTACTGGCATGTTTGAATGGCTGTTGATAATTTTGTACGGTGTTCCATGCTTCTGGCTTGTTTAGATGTTAGTTGTAGGTTCTGGTCTGCTTAATGGATTATTTTGTCGTTTTATGCCTATAGTTGGATGCTGCTTTATTCCTATTGCCGGTTCAAAATGTTTATTGCCTGTTCAGAATAGTTGTAGCTGCTTTTGCATAGTTGTGGTAGGTTTTATATAACTGTTGATGCTTGTGTCCGGTGTTGGTCGTTCTGGCCGATTCTAGACAACAGTGGTAGGTTCTGGCGAGACATTTGGTTCAATTTCTCGTGTTCTGCCTTGATTTAAATGCTGTTCGATGGTTATAGCTAGTTCTAGATGGCTATTACCGGTTCATGATAGTTTTAACTGCTTTTCCATGGTTGTGGCAGGTTTTATATAGCTCCTGATTTTTCTGTAAAGTGTTTGATGCTTCTGGACTGTTATAGACGTTAGTGGTAAGTTCTGGTCTGCTCTGTGGATTAATTTATCGTGTTATGCCTATAGTGAGATGCTGCTTTATGGCTTTTTCCAGTTCAAAATGATTATTGCTAGTTCAGGATAGTTGTAGCTGCTTTTGAATGGTTGTTCTAGGTTTTATACAGCTCTTGATAGTTCTGTAAGGTGCTCGATCCTTCTGGAGAGTTTAAGAACGTAGTGTATTGTTTTGGCCTAACCTGTGGATTGTTTTTTCGAGTTCTACCATGATTTAGATGCTTCATGATGCTTATAGCCAGTTTTAGATGGTTCTTTCAATTTCAGAATAGTTGCTGCTGCATTTGCATGGTACTGGCATGTTTGAATAGTTGTTGATAGTTCTCTACGGTGCTCCATGCTTTTGGCTTGTTTTAGATGTTAGTTGTAGGTTCTGGTCCGCTCACTGGATTATTTTGTCGTATTATGCCTATAGTTGGCAGCTGCTTTATTGCTATTGCCGGTTCAAAATTTTTATTTCCAGTTCAGGATAGTTGTAGGTGCTTTTGCATAGTTGTGGTAGGTTTTATATAACTTTTGATGGTTCTGTCCGGTGTTGGTCGTTCTGGCCGATTCTAGACAACAGTGGTAGGTTCTGGCATGACATTTGGTTCAATTTCACGTGTTCTGCCTTGATTTAGATGCTGTTTGATGGTTATGGCTAGTTCTAGATGGCTATTACCGGTTCATGATAGTTTTAACTGCTTTTCCATGCTTGTGGCAGGTTTTATATAAGTCCTGATTTTTCTGTAAAGTGTTTGATGCTTCTGGACTGTTATAGACGTTAGTGGTAAGTTCTGGTCTGCTCTGTTGATTAATTTGTCGTGTTATGCCTATAGTTAGATGCTGCTATAGGGCTTTTTCCAGTTCAAAATGGTTATTACTAGTTCAGGATAGTTGTAGCTGCTTTTGAAAGGTTGTTCTAGGTTTTATACAGCTCTTGATGGTTCTGTAAGGTGCTCGATCCTTCTGGACGGTTTAAGAAGGTAGTGTATTGATTTGGCCTAACATGTGGATTGATTCTTCGAGTTCTACCATGATTTAGATGCTGCATAATGGTTATGGCCAGATTTAGATTGTTCTTTTAATTTAAGAATAGTAGTTGCTGCTCTTGCATGATACTTGCAGGTTTCAATGGCTCTTGATAGGTTTGTGCGGTGTTCCATGCTTCTGGCTTCGTTTTAGACATTAGTGATAGGTTCTCATCTGCTCTGTGGATTAATTTGTCGTATTATGCCTATAGTTGGATGCTGCTTTATTGCTATTGCCGGTTGAAAATGTTTATTGCCAGTTCAGGATAGTTGTAGCTGCTTTTGCATAGTTGTGGTAGGTTTTATATAACTTTTGATGGTTCTGTCCGGTGTTGGTCGTTCTGGCCGATTCTAGACAACAGTGGTAGGTTTTGGCGTGAAATTTGGTTTGATTTCACGTGTTCTGCCTTGATTTAAGTGCTGTTCGATGGTTATGGCTAGTTCTTGATGGCCATAACCGGTTCATGATAGTTTTAACTGCTTTTCAATGGTTGTAGCAGGTTTTATATAGCTCCTGATTTTTCTATAAAGTGTTTGATGCTTCTGGACTGTTATAGGCGTTAGTTGTATGTTCTGGTCTGCTCTGTGGATTATTTTGTCCTGTTATGCCTATAGTTAGATGCTGCTTTATGGCTTTTTCAAGCTCAAAATGGTTATTGCTAATTCAGGATAGTTGTAGCTGCTTTTGAATGGTTGTTCTAGGTTTTATACAGCTCTGGATGGTTCTGTAGGGTGCTCAATCCTTCTGGACAGTTTAAGAAAGTAGTGGATTGTTTTGGCCTAACCTGTGGATTGATTTTTCGAGTTCTACCATGATTTAGATGCTGCATGATGGTTATGGCCAGTTTAGATGGTTCTTTCTATTTCAGAATTGTTGTTGCTGCTTTTGCATGGAACTGGCAGGTTTGAATGTCTGTTGATAGTTTTGTTCGGTGTTCCATGCTTCTGGCTTGCTTTAGACGTTAGTTGTAGGTTCTCATCTGCTCTGTGGATTAATTTGTCGTATTATGCCTATAGTTGGATGCTGCTTTATTGCTATTGCCGGTTCAAAATGTTTATTGCCAGCTTAGGAAAGTTGAAGCTGCTTTTGCATAGTTGTAATAGGTTTTATTTAACTCTTGATGGTTCGGTCCGGTATTGGTCGTTCTGGCCGATTCTAGACAACAGTGGCAGGTTCTGGCGTGACATTTGGTTCGATTGCTCGTGTTCTGCCTTGATTTAAATGCTGTTCCATGGTTATGGCTAGTTCTAGATAGCTATTACCGGTTCATGATAGTCTTAACTGCTTTTCCATGGTTGTTGCAGGTTTTAAGTAGCTTCTGATTTTTCTGTAAAGTGTTTGATGCTTCTGGACTGTTCTAGACGTTAGTGGTAAGTTCTGGTCTGCTCTGTGGATTAATTTGTCGTGTTATGCCTATAGTTAGATGCTGCTTTATGGCTTTTTCCAGTTCAAAATGGTTATTGCTAGTTCAGGATAGTTGTAGCTGCTTTTGCATAGTTGTGGTAGGTTTTATATAACTTTTGATGGTTTTGTCCGGTGTTGGTCGTTCTGGCCGATTCTAGACAACAATGGTAGGTGCTGGCATGACATTTGGGTCGAGTTTTCGAGTTCTGCCTTGATTTAATTGCTGTTGGATGGTTATGGCTAGTGCTAGATGGTTATTGCCAGTTCAGGATAGTATTAGCTGCTTTTGCCAGGTTGTTATAGGTTTTATATAGCTCTTGATGGTTCTGTAAGGTAGTCGATTCTGCTGGACAGTTTTAGAAGGTAGTGGATCGTTTTGGCCTAACCTGTGGTTTGATTTTTCGAGTTCTGCCTTGATTTAGATGCTGCATGATGGTTATAGCCAGTTTTAGATTGTTCTTCTAATTTCACAATAGTTGTTGCAGTATTTGCATGGTACTTGCAGGCTTTAATGGCTGTTGACAGTTTTGTACTGTGTTCCATGCTTCTGGCTTGATTTAGACGTTAGTTGTAGGTTCTGGTCTGCTGTCTGGATTAATTTGTCGTATTATGCCTATAGGTAGATACTGCTTTATGGCTATTGCCAGTTCAAAATGTTTATTGCCCGTTCAGGATAGTTGTAGCTGCTTCTGGATGCTTGTTGTAGGTTTTATATAACTTATGATGGTTCTGTACGGTGTTGGTCGTTTTGGCCGATTTTAGCCAGCAATGGTAGGTTCTGGCGTGACATTTGGGTCGATTTTTCGAGTTCTGCCTTGATTTACATGCTGTTCGATGGTTATGGCTAGTCCTAGATGGTTATTGCCGGTTCATGATAGTCTTAGCTGGTTTTGCATGGTTTTCTGGCAGGATTTCTATAGCTCCTGATGGTCCTGTAAGGTGCTCGATCCATCTGGACAGTTTTAAAATAGTGGATTCGATTGGCCTAAACTGTGGATTGATTTTTCGAGTTCTACCATGATTTAGATGCTGCATAATGGTTATGGCCAGTTTTAGATGGTTCCTTCAATTTCAAAATGGTTGTTGCTGCTTTTGCATGTTACTGGCATGTTTGAATGGCTGTTGATAATTTTGTACGGTGTTCCATGCTTCTGGCTTGTTTAGATGTTAGTTGTAGGTTCTGGTCTGCTTAATGGATTATTTTGTCGTTTTATGCCTATAGTTGGATGCTGCTTTATTCCTATTGCCGGTTCAAAATGTTTATTGCCTGTTCAGAATAGTTGTAGCTGCTTTTGCATAGTTGTGGTAGGTTTTATATAACTGTTGATGCTTGTGTCCGGTGTTGGTCGTTCTGGCCGATTCTAGACAACAGTGGCAGGTTCTGGCGTGACATTTGGTTCGATTGCTCGTGTTCTGCCTTGATTTAAATGCTGTTCCATGGTTATGGCTAGTTCTAGATAGCTATTACCGGTTCATGATAGTCTTAACTGCTTTTCCATGGTTGTTGCAGGTTTTAAGTAGCTTCTGATTTTTCTGTAAAGTGTTTGATGCTTCTGGACTGTTCTAGACGTTAGTGGTAAGTTCTGGTCTGCTCTGTGGATTAATTTGTCGTGTTATGCCTATAGTTAGATGCTGCTATATGGCTTTTTCCAGTTCAAAATGGTTATTGCTAGTTCAGGATAGTTGTAGATGCTTTTGAATGGTTGTTCTAGGTTTTATACAGCTCTTGATCGTTCTTTAAGGTGCTCGATCCCTCTGGACAGTTTAAGAAGGTAGTGTATTGTTTTGGCCTAACCTGTGGATTGATTTTTCGAGTTCTACCATGTTTAGATGCTGCATGATGATTATGGCCAATTTTAGATGGTTCTTTCAATTTCAGAATAGTTGCTGCTGCTTTTGCATGGTACTGGCATGTTTGAATGGCTGTTGATAGTTCTGTACGCTGCTCCATGCTTCTGGTTTGTTTTAGACGTTAGTGGTAGGTTCTGATCTGCTCTGTGGATTAATTTGTCGTATTATGCCTATAGTGAGATGCTGCTTCATGGCTATTGGCAGTTCAAGATGGTTATTGCCAGTTCAGGATAGTTGTAGCTGCTTTTGCATAGTTGTTGTAGGTTTATTATAATTGTTGATGGTTCTAACGGTGTTGGTCGTTCTGACTGATTCTAGACAACAGTGGTAGGTCCTGGCTTGACATTTGGGTCGAGTTTTCGAGTTCGGCCTTGATTTAAATGCTGTTCTATGGTTATGGCTAGTCCTAGACGGTTTTTGCTGGTTCAGGTTAGTTGTAGCTGCTTTTGCATGGTTGTTGTACGTTGTATATAGCTCTTGATCGTTCTGTAAGGTGTTCGATCCTTCTGGACAGTTTTAGAAGGTAGTGGATTGTTTTTACCTAACATGTGGATTGATTTTTCGAGTTCTGCCTTGATTTAGATGCTGCATGATGGTTATGGCCAGTTTTACATGGTTCTTTCAATTTGTGAATATTTGTTGCCGCTTTTGCATGGTACTGGCAGGTTTTAATTGCTGTTGATAGTTTTGTACGGTGTTCCATGCTTCTGGCTTGTTTTAGAAGTAAGTGGTAAGTTCTGATCTGCTCTGTGGATTAATTTGTCGTATTATGTATATAGTGAGATGCTGCTTTATGGCTATTGGCAGTTCAAAATGGTAATTGCCAGTTCAGGATAGTTGTAGCCGCTTTGGGATGGTTGTTGTAGGTTTCATATAACTTTTGATGGTTCTTTACGGTGTTGGTCGTTCTGGCCGATTGAAGACAACAGTGTTGGGTGCTGGCGTGACATTTGGTTCGAGCTTTCGAGTTTTGCCTTGATTAAAATGCTGTTTGATGGTTATGGCTAGTTCTAGACGGTTATTGCCGGTTCAGGATAGTTGTAACTGCTTTTGCATAGTTGTCGCAAGTTTTATATAGCTCTTGATGGCTCTGTAAGGTGCTCGATCCTTATGAAAGGTTTAAGAAGGTAGTTGATTGTTTTGGCCTAACCTGTGGATTGATTTTTCGAGTTCTGCCTTGATTTAGATGCTGCATGAGGGTAATGGCCAGTTTTCGATAGTTGTAGGTTCTGGTCCGCTCAATGGATTATTTTGTCGTATTATGCCTTTAGTTGGATGCCGCTTTATTGCTATTGCCGGTTCAAAATGATTATTGCCAGTTCAGGATAGTTGTAGCTGCTTTTGCATAGTTGTGGTAGGTTTTATATAACTTTTGATGGTTTTGTCCGGTGTTGGTCGTTCTGGCCGATTCTAGACAACAATGGTAGGTGCTGGCATGACATTTGGGTCGAGTTTTCGAGTTCTGCCTTGATTTAATTGCTGTTGGATGGTTATGGCTAGTGCTAGATGGTTATTGCCAGTTCAGGATAGTATTAGCTGCTTTTGCCAGGTTGTTATAGGTTTTATATAGCTCTTGATGGTTCTGTAAGGTAGTCGATTCTGCTGGACAGTTTTAGAAGGTAGTGGATCGTTTTGGCCTAACCTGTGGTTTGATTTTTCGAGTTCTGCCTTGATTTAGATGCTGCATGATGGTTATAGCCAGTTTTAGATTGTTCTTCTAATTTCACAATAGTTGTTGCAGTATTTGCATGGTACTTGCAGGCTTTAATGGCTGTTGACAGTTTTGTACTGTGTTCCATGCTTCTGGCTTGATTTAGACGTTAGTTGTAGGTTCTGGTCTGCTGTCTGGATTAATTTGTCGTATTATGCCTATAGGTAGATACTGCTTTATGGCTATTGCCAGTTCAAAATGTTTATTGCCCGTTCAGGATAGTTGTAGCTGCTTCTGGATGCTTGTTGTAGGTTTTATATAACTTATGATGATTCTGTACGGTGTTGGTCGTTTTGGCCGATTTTAGCCAGCAATGGTAGGTTCTGGCGTGACATTTGGGTCGATTTTTCGAGTTCTGCCTTGATTTACATGCTGTTCGATGGTTATGGCTAGTCCTAGATGGTTATTGCCGGTTCATGATAGTCTTAGCTGGTTTTGCATGGTTTTCTGGCAGGATTTCTATAGCTCCTGATGGTCCTGTAAGGTGCTCGATCCATCTGGACAGTTTTAAAATAGTGGATTCGATTGGCCTAAACTGTGGATTGATTTGTCGAGTTCTGCCTTGATTTAGATTTTGCATGATTGTTATGGCCAGTTTTAGATCGTTCTTTCAATTTCAAAATACTTGTTGCTGCTTTTGCATGGTACTGGCATGTTTGAATGGCTGTTGATAATTTTGTACGGTGTTCCATGCTTCTGGCTTGTTTTAGATGTTAATTGTAGGTTCTGGTCTGCTCAATAGATTATTTTGTCGTTTTATGCCTATAGTTGGATGCTGCTTTATTCCTATTGCCGGTTCAAAATGTTTATTGCCAGTTCAGGATAGTTGTAGCTGCTTTTGCATAGTTGTGGTAGGTTTTATATAACTTTTGATGGTTTTGTCCGGTGTTGGTCGTTCTGGCCGATTCTAGACAACAGTGGTAGGTTCTGGCGAGACATTTGGTACAATTTCTCGTGTTCTGCCCTGATTTAAATGCTGTTCGATGGTTATAGCTAGTTTTAGATGGCTATTACCGGTTCATGATAGTTTTAACTGCTTTTCCATGGTTGTGGCAGCTTTTATCTAGCTCCTGATTTTTCTGTAAAGTGTTTGATGCTTCTGGAATGTTATAGACGTTCGTGGTAAGTTCTGGTCTGCTCTGTGGATTAATTTGTCGTGTTATGCCTATAGTTGGATGCTGCTTTATTCCTATTGCCGGTTCAAAATGTTTATTGCCAGTTCAGGATAGTTGTAGCTGCTTTTGCATAGTTGTGGTAGGTTTTATAAAACTTTTAATGGTTTTGTCCGGTGTTGGTCGTTCTGGCCGATTCTAGACAACAGTGGTAGGTTCTGGCGAGACATTTGGTTCAATTTCTCGTGTTCTGCCCTGATTTAAATGCTGTTCGATGGTTATAGCTAGTTCTAGATGGCTATTACCGGTTCATGATAGTTTTAACTGCTTTTCCATGGTTGTGGCAGCTTTTATATAGCTCCTGATTTTTCTGTAAAGTGTTTGATGCTTCTGGACTGTTATAGACGTTCGTCGTAAGTTCTGGTCTGCTCTGTGGATTAATTTGTCGTGTTATGCCTATAGTGAGATGCTGCTTTATGGCTTTTTCCAGTTCAAAATGGTTATTGCTAGTTCAGGATAGTTGTAGCTGCTTTTGAATGGTTGTTCTAGGTTTTATACAGCTCTTGATCGTTCTGTAAGGTGCTCGATCCTTCTGGACGGTTTAAAAAGATAGTGGATTGTTTTGGCCTAACCTGTGGATTGATTTTTCGAGTTCTACCATGATTTAGATGCTTCATGATGGTTATAGCCAGTTTTGGATTGTTCTTTCAATTTGAGAATAGTTGTTGCTGATTTTGCATGATACTTGCAGGTTTGAATGCCTGTTGTTGGTTCTGTACGATGTTCCATGCTTCTGGCTTGTTTTAGACGTTAGTGGTAGGTTTTGGTCTGCTCTGTGGATTAATTTGTCGTCTTATGCCTATAGTTAGATGCTGCTTAGTGGCTATTGCCAGTTCAAATGTTTATTGCCAGTTCAGGTTAGTTATAGCTGCTTTTGCATAGTAGTGGTAGGTTTTATATAACTTTTGATGGTTTTGTCCAGTGTTGGTCGTTCTGGCCGATTCTAGACAACAGTGGTAGGTTCTGGAGTGATATTTGGTTCCATTTTTCTTCTTCTGCCTTGATTTAAATCATGTTCGATGGTTATGGCTCGTTCTAGATGGCCATTACCGGTTCATGATAGTCTTAACTGCTTTTCCATGGTTGTGGCAGGTTTTATATAGCTCCTGATGTTTCTGTTAAGTGTTTGATGCTTCTTGACTGTTCTAGACGTTAGTGGTAAGTTCTGGTCTGCTCTGTGGATTAATTTGTCGTGTTATGCCTATAGTTAGATGCTGCTTTATGGCTTTTTCCAGTTCAAAATGGTTATTGCTAGTTCAGGATATTTGTAGCTGCTTTTGAATGGTTGTTTTAGATTTTATACAGCTCTTAATGGTTCTGTAAGGTTCTCGATCCTTCTGAACAGTTTAAGAAGGTAGTGTATTGTTTTGGCCTAACCTGTGGATTGATATCTCGAGTTCTGCCTTGATTTAGATGCTGCATGATGGTTATAGCCAGTTTTACATGGTTCTTTCAATTGGTGAATAGTTGCTGCTGCTTTTGCATGGTACTGGCATGTTTGAATGGCTGTTGATAGTTCTGTACGGTGCTCCATGCTTTGTGCTTATTTTAGATGTTAGTTGTAGGTTCTGGTCCGCTCAATGGATTATTTTGTCGTATTCTGCCTATAGTTGGTTGCTGTTTTATTGCTATTGCCGGTTCAAAATGTTTATTGCCAGTTCAGGATAGTTGTAGCTGCTTTTGCATAGTTGTGGTAGGTTTTATATAACTTTTGATGGTTTTGTCCGGTGTTGGTCGTTCTGGCCGATTCTAGACAACAGTGGTAGGTTCTGGCGAGACATTTGGTACAATTTCTCGTGTTCTGCCCTGATTTAAATGCTGTTCGATGGTTATAGCTAGTTTTAGATGGCTATTACCGGTTCATGATAGTTTTAACTGCTTTTCCATGGTTGTGGCAGCTTTTATCTAGCTCCTGATTTTTCTGTAAAGTGTTTGATGCTTCTGGAATGTTATAGACGTTCGTGGTAAGTTCTGGTCTGCTCTGTGGATTAATTTGTCGTGTTATGCCTATAGTTGGATGCTGCTTTATTCCTATTGCCGGTTCAAAATGTTTATTGCCAGTTCAGGATAGTTGTAGCTGCTTTTGCATAGTTGTGGTAGGTTTTATAAAACTTTTAATGGTTTTGTCCGGTGTTGGTCGTTCTGGCCGATTCTAGACAACAGTGGTAGGTTCTGGCGAGACATTTGGTTCAATTTCTCGTGTTCTGCCCTGATTTAAATGCTGTTCGATGGTTATAGCTAGTTCTAGATGGCTATTACCGGTTCATGATAGTTTTAACTGCTTTTCCATGGTTGTGGCAGCTTTTATATAGCTCCTGATTTTTCTGTAAAGTGTTTGATGCTTCTGGACTGTTATAGACGTTCGTCGTAAGTTCTGGTCTGCTCTGTGGATTAATTTGTCGTGTTATGCCTATAGTGAGATGCTGCTTTATGGCTTTTTCCAGTTCAAAATGGTTATTGCTAGTTCAGGATAGTTGTAGCTGCTTTTGAATGGTTGTTCTAGGTTTTATACAGCTCTTGATCGTTCTGTAAGGTGCTCGATCCTTCTGGACGGTTTAAAAAGATAGTGGATTGTTTTGGCCTAACCTGTGGATTGATTTTTCGAGTTCTACCATGATTTAGATGCTTCATGATGGTTATAGCCAGTTTTGGATTGTTCTTTCAATTTGAGAATAGTTGTTGCTGATTTTGCATGATACTTGCAGGTTTGAATGCCTGTTGTTGGTTCTGTACGATGTTCCATGCTTCTGGCTTGTTTTAGACGTTAGTGGTAGGTTTTGGTCTGCTCTGTGGATTAATTTGTCGTCTTATGCCTATAGTTAGATGCTGCTTAGTGGCTATTGCCAGTTCAAATGTTTATTGCCAGTTCAGGTTAGTTATAGCTGCTTTTGCATAGTTGTGGTAGGTTTTATATAACTTTTGATGGTTTTGTCCAGTGTTGGTCGTTCTGGCCGATTCTAGACAACAGTGGTAGGTTCTGGAGTGATATTTGGTTCCATTTTTCTTCTTCTGCCTTGATTTAAATCATGTTCGATGGTTATGGCTCGTTCTAGATGGCCATTACCGGTTCATGATAGTCTTAACTGCTTTTCCATGGTTGTGGCAGGTTTTATATAGCTCCTGATGTTTCTGTTAAGTGTTTGATGCTTCTTGACTGTTCTAGACGTTAGTGGTAAGTTCTGGTCTGCTCTGTGGATTAATTTGTCGTGTTATGCCTATAGTTAGATGCTGCTTTATGGCTTTTTCCAGTTCAAAATGGTTATTGCTAGTTCAGGATATTTGTAGCTGCTTTTGAATGGTTGTTTTAGATTTTATACAGCTCTTAATGGTTCTGTAAGGTTCTCGATCCTTCTGAACAGTTTAAGAAGGTAGTGTATTGTTTTGGCCTAACCTGTGGATTGATATCTCGAGTTCTGCCTTGATTTAGATGCTGCATGATGGTTATAGCCAGTTTTACATGGTTCTTTCAATTGGTGAATAGTTGCTGCTGCTTTTGCATGGTACTGGCATGTTTGAATGGCTGTTGATAGTTCTGTACGGTGCTCCATGCTTTGTGCTTATTTTAGATGTTAGTTGTAGGTTCTGGTCCGCTCAATGGATTATTTTGTCGTATTCTGCCTATAGTTGGTTGCTGTTTTATTGCTATTGCCGGTTCAAAATGTTTATTGCCAGTTCAGGATAGTTGTAGCTGCTTTTGCATAGTTGTGGTAGGTTTTATATAACTTTTGATGGATCTGTCCGGTGTTGGTCGTTCTGGCTGATTCTAGACAGCATCAGTGGTAGGTTCTTGTCTGCTCTGTGGATTAATTTGTCGTATTATGCCTATAGTTAGATGCTGCTCTATGGCTATTGCCAGTTCAAAATGGTTATTGCCAGTTCAGGATAGTTGTAGCTGCTTTTGCATGGTTGTTGTAGGATTTATATAACTTTTGATGGTTCTGTCCGGTGTTGGTCGTTCTGGCCGATTCTAGACAACAGTGGTTGGTGCTGGCGTGACATTTGGGTCGAGTCTTTGAGTTCTGCCTTGATTTAATTGCTGTTCGATGGTTATGGCTAGTCCTAAATAGTTATTGCCAGTCGAGGATAGTTCTAGCTGAGTTTGCAAGGTTGTTATAGGTTTTATATAGCTCTTGATGGTTCCGTAAGGTACTCGATCCTTCTGGACAGTTTTAGAAGGTATTGGATTTTTTTGGCCTAACCTGTGGATTGATTTTTCGAGTTCTGCCTTGATTTAGATGCTGCATGGTGGTTATGGCCAGTTTTAGATGATTCATTTAATTTCAGAATAGTTGTTGCTGCTTTTGCATGGTACTGGCAGGCTTTAATTGCTGTTGATAGTTTTGTACGGTGTTCCATGCTTCTGGCTTGTTTTAGACCTTAGTGGTAGGTTCTGGTCTGCTCTGTGGATTAATTTATCCTGTTATGCCTTCAGTTAGATACTGCTTTATGGCTATTGCCAGTTCAAAATGGTTATTGCCAGTTCAGGATAGTTGTAGCTGCTTTTGCATAGATGTTGTAGGTTTTATAGGGCTCCTGATGTTTCTGTAAAGTGTTTTATGCTTCTGGACTGTTGTAGACGTTAGTGGTAGGTGCTGGCCTGCTCTGTGGATTGATTTTCCGTGATCTGCTGTGATTTAGATGCTGCTGGATGGCGAAGGCCATTGTTAGATGGTTATGGCACATTCAGCATAGATGTGGCTGCTTATGCATGGTGTGACAAGTTTTTTATGTCTCTTGATGGTTCTGTACGGTGCTGGATGCTTCTTGACTGTTTTAGACATTAATCTAAGTTCTGGCGTGACCTGTGGATTGATATTTCACGTTCAGCCGTGATTAAGATGCTCGTCGATGGTTATGGTTTCTTCTAGATGGTTATTGCAAGTTCAGGATAGTTTTCGCTGCTTTGTATGGGTATGTCAGATTTTATATAACTTTTGATTGTTCTGTACGGTTTTGGTTGTTCTGGCCGATTCTAGAACACAGTGGCAGGTTTTAGCGTGTCATTTGGTTCGATTTCTCGTGTTCTACTGTAGTGACCTCGCACATTTTTTTCTTTCATCTATTCATTTACCAACTTGTTTTTCTTTCTGCCATACATTAGCATCTATTCATACCTCATGATTTCCTCCATTTCCCCTTCACGCGCATCATCGCATACCTCTCACCATCATTAGGCCTATACCATTTCCTTTTATTGTCATCGTCAATCATTCCACCCTTCCTCTACTCTATTTTTAATCCAAACCCTTATGTATAAATATTATTGTAAAAAGTCAGTTAGTTAATTATTGAGTTACGTTAAAAGAGCGAAGAGAAGAAAACACAAATCGATTCTTTTCTGCGTCTTGGACTTCATGAAACAAGAGAACGATAACAAGGGCAATTTAGCAGTTCGAAAACGTCAAAACACCGAATTGTTAAAGTGGTGACGGAGCCTACAGGTACAAATTCAAATTAAATTCATTTACTTTATTCTGTCCTTGTTATTTATCTCTTCAATTTTGCGCCAAATTCAACATGAATGATTCGCCATCCGCTTCAACGTCTTCGCCGCCATCGTCCGTTTTGACGCCTCAACCTGCTGCTGTACAAGCCGTCGCATTGAAACTGCCTCCGTTTTGGCCTAACGATCCTCTCGTGTGGTTTGCTCAAGTGGAAGCACAGTTTCTTACACGCAAAATCACTTGCCAATCGACGCAATATGCATACGTTATTTCATCTTTGCCTCCCGACATCGCACAAGAAATCCGTGATCTTCTGATGTCTCCGCCAACCGAAAATCAGTACGACGTTCTCAAACGTACATTGATAAAACGTACATCTGCATCGGAACAAAAAAGGCTCCATCAATTGTTAATTTCCGAGGAACTCGGCGACATAAAACTGTCACAACTCCTGCGAAAGATTTACCAACTCCTCGGAGATAAAACCCTTGAGGAAGGATTTCTTAGACAATTATTTGTACAACGACTGCCGACGAATGTTCAACTAATTCTCGCTTCAACCCCTGATACAGTTCGTCTGGACGATCTGGCCTTACTTGCCGATAAAATCATCGAAGCCGCTTCACCATCTCCATCCGTTGCTGCTATCCCACCCGTTCCAAGCCGAGCCTTAGATGCTGACAAAAATTTCGCAGTTTTACAACAACAAATTAATCATCTGACCTCTCAACTTCGAGCATTGTCGGAACAACTGCAAGGGCCTAGCCAACCTCGTTTTCGTGGACGATCTCCCTTTCACTCAGGACCTCGTTCGCGTGGACCTTTGATTTCAAGATCTCCAAATCGATTTCCAAATTGCTGGTATCACCATAAATTTGGCGCCAACGCCCGAAAATGTTCGCCACCCTGCGCTTTCATTTCACAAGGACCACAACAACCAGCTCAACCTTCGCATCAGTCGGAAAACTCCAATGCCAGCGGCTAATGGCGACAAGTCTACCTGGCACATCACCCCCCAGTCGCCTCTTTTATGTCACCAATAGACCATCAGGTACGCGATTCCTCGTTGACACAGGGGCAGATATAAGCATCATCCCACCATCACCTGCTGAGAAACGACACCTTTCTTCACGAACTCTCCAAGCCGTAAACCAAACATCCATTCAAACGTATGGGGAAAAGTCTTTAACGTTAGACATCGGTCTTCGCCGTACGTTCCGTTGCATATTCGTCATTGCAGACCTTCCAATGCCAATTTTAGGTGCTGATTTTCACACTAATTTCGGTTTAAAAGTTGATGTCGCTCATCGCCAACTAATCGATACTACGACTACTCTTTCTATCAACGGAATTACCGCTTCAATTCCATCGCCGAGCCCAATTTTCGCTATGCCACAGACTTCATCTGCATATACCGCACTCTTCGCTCGATTCCCGCAACTTTCGCGCCCAAATTATCAAGAAACCACTGTCAAACACAACATCACGCATCATATTCGGACTACTGGTCCACCGGTACTCTGCCGCCCGCGACGTTTAGCCCCTGACCGCCTCAAAGTAGCCAAAGCTGAATTCGACCACATGCTTCAACTTGGCATCATCAAACAGTCCGACAGCAATTGGTCTTCACCACTCCACATGGTACCAAAACCTACGCCTGGAGATTGGAGACCCTGCGGCGATTACCGCGCGTTAAACAACGTCACCATTCCCGACCGGTACCCAATTTCACACATTCAGGACTTTTCTGTTTCTCTTCATGGCCGAACTGTCTTTTCCAAAATCAATCTCGTACGTGCATACCATCAAATCCCAGTGCATCCCGACGACGTACCAAAGACCGCCATTTCAACGCCCTTCGGTTTGTTTGAATTTCTTCGTATGCCCTTCGGCCTGCGCAGTGCTGCACAAACATTCCAACGCTTTATTGATGAAGTCCTTCGTGGTCTTGACTTTGTTTATGCGTACATCGACGATCTCCTAATCGCAAGCGACTCTGAAGATGAACATCTCCGTCATTTAGAACTTCTTTTCGAACGAATATCCTCCTATGGTATTTTCATCAATCCTTCTAAATGCATCTTCGCCGTTCAGTCACTTGATTTTCTAGGTCATCATATATCTGCTGCCGGTATTACACCACTTCAAAGCAAAGTTCAAGCCATCCAAGCCTTTCCACCACCAGCCAACATTCGAAAACTCCGTGAATTTTTGGGCCTCGTAAATTTCTACCGTCGTTTTATCCCACGTTGTGCCACAATTCTACAACCACTCACCGACCTGCTTTCCAGTAAAAGCTCTGCGAAACCCTTCGAACTTTCAGATGCCGCACTCACAGCTTTCAATGCCATCAAATTAGCTCTTGCTCAGGCCACTTTACTCGTTCATCCAGCTCCAGATGCGCCTTATTGCCTCATGACAGATGCTTCAAGCACTGCCGTCGGAAGCGTACTTCAACAACACATCAACGGTATCTGGCATCCTATCTCATTCTTCTCAAAGCGTCTACAGCCTGCAGAAGCCATGTTCAAGGACAGCAAAACCCAGTCGCAGATGCTTTATCCAGAATTGATATCAACGCTAGCCACACTCCTACTATAATCGATTTTGCTCTACTAGCTGAAGCACAAAAGAATGACAAAGACTTACAAACTCTCGAAACATCTTCTTCTCTTCCTTTAAAAGCTCTTCCTTTGGCATGCTCCGCAGGAACAATCATCTGCGACGTATCCAACGCTTCACCACGTCCGTACGTTCCTCCTTCTTTTTGCCGCGCGGTATTTGACAGTCTTCATTACCTTTCACACCCTGGAATACGTGCTACACAAAAGCTCATCACAGAACGATTTGTATGGCCAAATATAAACAAAGATGTTCGCCAATGGGCTCGTACTTGTCAACGCTGCCAAGAATCGAAAATTCACCGCCACGTCTCCGCTCCTCTCGGAACTTTCCTCTCTCCTGATGCCCGTTTTGATCACCTTCACATCGACATTGTTGGTCCATAACCGCCCTCGCAAAACTTCCGGTATCTCCTCACAATTATCGACCGTTTCACTCGTTGGCCAGCTGCTATTCCACTTCCAGAAATAACTGCCGAGTCAATCGCCTCCGCCTTTGTGACATATTGGATCGCAAACTTTGGCATCCCGTCCACCGTCACTACCGATCGTGGATCGCAATTTGAATCTTCTCTCTTTTCTCTCATCACGTCAACCTTTGGAATTCAACGCAATCGCACTACCGCCTACCACCCTATCTCTAACGGTATGATCGAACGTTTTCACCGTCAGCTCAAATCATCTATCAAGGCATACAACAACCCAAACAACTGGTCAGAAATACTCCCTCTCGTCCAAGCCGATCTTCTATGCACTCCTTCGCAACTCGTTTACGGTACAACTCTCCGCTTGCCCGGTCAATTCTTCCCTCCGGCATCCGCCACTGATCTCGACCCAACCATATATGCAGATCGCCTTCAAGACTATATGCGCCAACTATCTCCAATTTCACCTCGTACTCAACAGCGCCAATCTCACATTCCCAACGATCTTCAATCCTGTTCTCATGTCTTTATCCGCACTGATTCTGTCCGAAAACCACTGCAACCCCCCTACACCGGGCCTTACAAAGTTATCGATCCCAAGAACAAATATTTCTCCATCGTCGTTAACGGAAGAGAACAGAACATCAGCATCGATCGTTTAAAACCTGCACACCTAGACACAGATATAACACCTACCGTTACAGCAAAGATACCGAGCAAGCAAGATACTCCACAGGTTACACCGATTCCACCTTCTCCCTCCAGAAAAACGCGTTCAGGAAGATCTGTTCGCTTCCCAGAAAGACTTGGACAATAGACTTAATTTTTTCAAACATTTTTGAACACCAACGATAGTTTTAATTTTCGTATTTTATTAATCGCCTGCTTCGTCTTACTAGCAGTCTAGGGGGGGGGGGGAGCTATGTAGTGACCTCGCACATTTTTTTCTTTCATCCATTCATTTACCAACTTGTTTTTCTTTCTGCCATACATTAGCATCTACTCATACCTCATGATTTCCTCCATTTCCCCTTCACGCGCATCATCGCATACCTCTCACCATCATTAGGCCTATACCATTTCCTTTTATTGTCATCGTCAATCATTCCACCCTTCCTCTACTCTATTTTTAATCCAAACCCTTATGTATAAATATTATTGTAAAAAGTCAGTTAGTTAATTATTGAGTTACGTTAAAAGAGCGAAGAAAAGAAAACACAAATCGATTCTTTTCTGCGTCTTGGACTTCATGAAACAAGAGAACGATAACAAGGGCAATTTAGCAGTTCTAAAACGTCAAAACACCGAATTGTTACACTACCTTGATTGAAATGCTGTTCGATGGTTATGGCTAGTTCTAGATGGTTATAGCCGGTTCATGATAGTCTTAGCTGCTTTTGCATGATTGTGGCAGGATTTTTATGTCTCTTGACGGTTCTATACGGTGCTGGATGCTTCTTGACTTTTTTAGACATTAATCTAAGTTCTGGCGTGGCCTGTTGATTGGTATATCACGTTCAGCCGTAATTAAGATGCTCGTCGATGGTTATGGTCTCTTCTAGATTGTTATTTCAAGTTCAGGATAGTTTTCGCTGCTTTGTATGGTTATGTCAGATTTTATATAACTTTTGATGTTTCTGTACGGTGTTGGTCGTTCCTGCCGATTCTAGACATCAATGGTATGATTTGGCGTCACATTTGGGTCGTTTTTTTGAGTTCTGCCTTGATTTACATACAGTTTGATGGTTATGGCTAGTCCTAGATGGTTATTGCCGGTTCATGTTAGTCTTAGCTGCTTTAGCATGGTTGTGGCAGGATTTATAAAGCTCCTGATGGTACTGTAAGGTGCTCGATCCATCTGGAAAGTTTTAGAAGGTAGTGGATTCTTTTCGCCTAACCAGTGGATTGATTTTCCGAATTCAGCCTTGATTTAGACGCTGCATACTGGTTATGGCCAGTTTAAGATGGTTTTTTCATTTTCAGAATAGTTGTTGCTGCTCTTGCATGGTACTGGTAGGTTTTAATGGCCGTTGATAGTGTTGTACGGTGTTGCATGCTTCTGGCTTGTTTTAGACGTTAGTGATAGGTTCTGGTCTGCTCTGTGGATTAATTTGTCGTATTATGCCTATAGTTAGATGCTGCTTTATGGCTATTGGCGGTTCACAACGGTTATTGCCAGTTCAGGATAGTTGTAGCTGCTTTTCCATGGTTGTTGTAGTTTTTATATAACCTTTGATGGTTCTGTACGGTGTTGGTCGTTCTGGCCGATTTTACACAACAGTGGTAGGTTCTGGCGTGACATTAGGGTTGACTTTTCGAGTTCTGCCTTGATTTAAATGCTGTTCGATGGTTATGGCTAGTCCTAGATGGTTATTGACAGTTCATGATAGTTGTAGCTGCTTTTGCATGGTTGTGGCAGGTTTTTTATATCTCTTGATGGTTCTGTAAGGTGTTGGATGCTTCTAGACTGTTTTAGACGTTGCTGGTAGGTTTTTGCGTGACATGTATATTAACTTTTTCGCGTTCTGCTTTGATTAAGATGCTAGTCGATGGTTATGGCTCGTTCTAGATGGTTATTGCCGGTTCAGGATAGTTGTAGCTGCTTTTCATGGTTTTGCCAGGTTTTATATAGCTTCTGATGTTTCTGTAAAGTGTTTGATGCTTCTGGACTATTCTAGACGTTAGTGGTAGGTTCTGGTCTGCTGAGTGGATTAATTTGTTGTGTTATGCCAATAGTTAGAAGCTGCTTTATGGCTTTTGCCAGTTCAATATGCTTATTGCCAGTTCAGGATAGTTTTAGCTGCTTTTGCATGGTTGTTGTAGGTTGTATATAGCTCTTGATCGTTCTCTAAGGTTTTCGATCCTTCTGGACAGTTTTAGAAGGTAGTGGATTGTTTTGGCCTAACCTGTGGATGGATTTTCCGAAATCAGCCTTGATTTAGATGCTGCATAATTGTTATGGCCAGTTTAAGATGGTTTTTTCATCTTCAGAATAGTTGTTGCTGCTTTTGCATGGTACTGGCAGGTTTTAATGGCCGTTGATAGTGTTGTACGGTGTTGCATGCTTCTGGCTTGTTTTAGACGTTATTGATAGGTTCTGGTCTGCTCTGTGGATTAATTTGTCGTATTATGCCTATAGTTAGATGCTGCTTTATGGCTATTGCCAGTTCAAAGTGGTTATTGACAGTTCAGGATAGTTGTAGCTGCTTTTGCATGGTTGTTGTAGGTTTTATATAACTTTTGATGGTTCTATACGGTGTTGGTCGTTCTGGCCGATTCTAAACAACAGTGCTAGGTGCTGGCATGACATTTGGGTCGAGGTTTCGAGTTCTGCCTTGATTTAATTGCTGTTGGATGGTTATGGCTAGTGCTAGATGGTTATTGCCAGTTCAGGATAGTATTAGCTGCTTTTGCCAGGTTGTTATAGGTTTTATATAGCTCTTGATGGTTCTGTAAGGTACTCGATCCTTCTGGACAGTTTTAGAAGGTAGTGGATCGTTTTGGCCTAACCTGTGGATTGATTTTTCTAGTTCTGCCTTGATTTAGATGCTGCATGATGGTTATAGCTAGTTTTAGATTGTTCTTTCAATTTCAGAATAGTTGTTGCTGCTTTTGCATGGTACTGGCATGTGATAATAGCTGTTGATAGTTCTGTACGGTGTTTCATGCTTCTTGCTTGTTTTAGACGTTAGTGGTAGGTTCTGGTCTGCTCAGTGGATTAATTTGTCGTATTATGCCTATAATTAGATGCTGCTTTATGGCTATTGTCAGTTCAAAATGGTTATTGACAGTTCAGGATAGTTGTAGCTGCTTTTGCATGGTTGGTGTAGGTTTTATATAACTTTTGATGGTTCTATACGGTGTTGGTCGTTCTGGCCGATTCTAGACAACAGTGGTAGGTGCTGGCATGACATTTGGGTCGAGTTTTCGAGTTCTGCCTTGATTTAATTGCTGTTGGATGGTTATGGCTAGTGCTAGATGGTTATTGCCAGTTCAGGATAGTATTAGCTGCTTTTGCCAGGTTGTTATAGGTTTTATATAGCTCTTGATGGTTCTGTAAGGTACTCGATCCTTCTGGACAGTTTTAGAAGGTAGTGGATCGTTTTGGCCTAACCTGTGGATTGATTTTTCTAGTTCTGCCTTGATTTAGATGCTACATGATGGTGATAGCCAGTTTTAGATTGTTCTTTCAATTTCAGAATAGTTGTTGCTGCTTTTGCATGGTACTGGCATGTGATAATAGCTGTTGATAGTTCTGTACGGTGTTTCATGCTTCTTGCTTGTTTTAGACGTTAGTGGTAGGTTCTGGTCTGCTCATTGGATTAATTTGTCGTATTATGCCTATAGTTAGAGGCTGCTTTATGGCTATTGCCAGTTCAAAAAAGGTTATTGCCAGTTCATGAAAGTTGTAGTGGCTTTTGCATAGTTGTTGTAGGTTGTATATAGCTCTTGATCGTTCTCTAAGGTTCTCGATCCTTCTGGACACTTTTAGAAGGTAGTGGATTGTTTTGGCCTAACCTGTGTATTGATTTTCCGAATTCAGCCTTGATTTAGATGCTGCATAATGGTTATTGCCAGTTTTAGATGGTTTTTTCATTTTCAGAATAGTTGTTGCTGCTCTTGAATGGTACTGGCAGGTTTTAATGGCCGTTGATAGTTTTGTACGGTGTTGCATGCTTCTGGCTTGTTTTAGACGTTAGTGATAGGTTCTGGTCTGCTCTGTGGATTAATTTGTCGTATTATGCCTATAGTTAGATGCTGCTTTATGGCTATTGGCGGTTCACAACGGTTATTGCCAGTTCAGGATAGTTGTAGCTGCTTTTCCATGGTTGTTGTAGTTTTTCTATAACCTTTGATGGTTCTGTACGGTGTTGGTCGTTCTGGCCGATTTTACACAACAGTGGTAGGTTCTGGCGTGAGATTAGGGTTGACTTTTCGAGTTCTGCCTTGATTTAAATGCTGTTCGATGGTTATGGCTAGTCCTAGATGGTTATTGACAGTTCATGATAGTTGTAGCTGCTTTTGCATGGTTGTGGCAGGTTTTTTATATCTCTTGATGGTTCTGTAAGGTGTTGGATGCTTCTAGACTGTTTTAGACGTTGCTGGTAGGTTTTTGCGTGACATGTATATTAACTTTTTCGCGTTCTGCTTTGATTAAGATGCTAGTCGATGGTTATGGCTCGTTCTAGATGGTTATTGCCGGTTCAGGATAGTTGTAGCTGCTTTTCATGGTTTTGCCAGGTTTTATATAGCTTCTGATGTTTCTGTAAAGTGTTTGGTGCTTCTGGACTATTTTAGACGTTAGTGGTAGGTTCTGGTCTGCTCAGTGGATTAATTTGTTGTGTTATGCCAATAGTTAGAAGCTGCTTTATGGCTGTTGCCAGTTCAATATGCTTATTGCCAGTTCAGGATAGTTTTAGCTGCTTTTGCATGGTTGTTGTAGGTTGTATGTAGCTCTTGATCGTTCTCTAAGGTTTTCGATCCTTCTGGACAGTTTTAGAAGGTAGTGGATTGTTTTGGCCTAACCTGTGGATGGATTTTCCGAATTCAGCCTTGATTTAGATGCTGCATAATTGTTATGGCCAGTTTAAGATGGTTTTTTCATCTTCAGAATAGTTGTTGCTGCTTTTGCATGGTACTGGCAGGTTTTAATGGCCGTTGATAGTGTTGTACGGTGTTGCATGTTTCTGGCTTGTTTTAGACGTTATTGATAGGTTCTGGTCTGCTCTGTGGATTAATTTGTCGTATGATGCCTATAGTTAGATGCTGCTTTATGGCTATTGCCAGTTCAAAGTGGTTATTGGCAGTTCAGGATAGTTGTAGCTGCTTTTGCATGGTTGTTGTAGGTTTTATATAACTTTTGATGGTTCTATACGATGTTGGTCGTTCTGGCCGATTCTAGACAACAGTGGTAGGTGCTTGCATGACATTTAGGTCGAGGTTTCGAGTTCTGCCTTGATTTAATTGCTGTTGGATGGTTATGGCTAGTGCTAGATGGTTATTGCCAGTTCAGGATATTATTAGCTGCTTTTGCCAGGTTGTTATAGGTTTTATATAGCTCTTGATGGTTCTGTAAGGTACTCGATCCTTCTGGACAGTTTTAGAAGGTGGTGGATCGTTTTGGCCTAACCTGTGGATTGATTTTTCTAGTTCTGCCTTGATTTAGATGCTGCATGATGGTTATAGCCAGTTTTAGATTGTTCTTTCAATATCAGAATAGTTGTTGCTGCTTTTGCATGGTACTGGCAGGTTTTAATGGCCGTTGATAGTTTTGTACGGTGTTGCATGCTTCTGGCTTGTTTTAGACGTTGGTGATAGGTTCTGGTCTCCTCTGTGGATTAATTTGTCGTATTATGCCTATAATTAGATGCTGCTTTATGGCTATTGCCAGTTCAAAATGGTTATTGACAGTTCAGGATAGTTGTAGCTGCTTTTGCATGGTTGGTGTAGGTTTTATATAACTTTTGATGGTTCTATACGGTGTTGGTCGTTCTGGCCGATTTTAGACAACAGTGGTAGGTGCTGGCATGACATTTGGGTCGAGGTTTCGAGTTCTGCCTTGATTTAATTGCTGTTGGATGGTTATGGCTAGTGCTAGATGGTTATTGCCGATTCAGGATAGTATTAGCTGCTTTTGCCAGGTTGTTATAGGTTTTATATAGCTCTTGATGGTTCTGTAAGGTACTCGATCCTTCTGGACAGTTTTAGAAGGTAGTGGATCGTTTTGGCCTAACATGTGGACTGATTTTCTAGTTCTGCCTTGATTTAGATGCTGCATGATGGTTATAGCCAGTTTTAGATTGTTCTTTCAATTTCAGAATAGTTGTTGCTGCTTTTGCATGGTACTGGCATGTGATAATAGCTGTTGATAGTTCTGTACGGTGTTTCATGCTTCTTGCTTGTTTTAGACGTTAGTGGTAGGTTCTGGTCTGCTCAGTGGATTAATTTGTCGTATTATGCCTATAGTTAGAGGCTGCTTTATGGCTATTGTCAGTTCAAAAAAGGTTATTGCCAGTTCATGAAAGTTGTAGTGGCTTTTGCATAGTTGTTGTAGGTTGTATATAGCTCTTGATCGTTCTCTGAGGTTCTCGATCCTTCTGGACACTTTTAGAAGGTAGTGGATTGTTTTGGCCTAACCTGTGTCTTGATTTTCCGAATTCAGCCTTGATTTAGATGCTGCATAATGGTTATTGCCAGTTTTAGATGGTTTTTTCATTTTCAGAATAGTTGTTGCTGCTCTTGCATGGTACTGGCAGGTTTTAATGGCCGTTGATAGTTTTGTACGGTGTTGCATGCTTCTGGCTTGCTTTAGACGTTAGTGATAGGTTCTGGTCTGCTCTTTGGATTAATTTGTCGTCTTATGCCTATAGTTAGATGCTGCTTTGTTACTATTGCCAGTTAAAAATGGTTATTGCAGGTTCCGGTTAGTTTTAGCTGCTTTTGCATGGTTGTTGTAGGTTTTATATAGCTCTTGATCGTTCTGTAAGGTGCTCGATCCTTCTGGACAGTTTTAGAAGGTAGTGGATTGTTTTGGCCTAACCTGTGGATTGATTTTTCGAGTTCTGCCTTGATTTAGATGCTGCATGATGGTTATGGCCAGTTTTAGATGGTTCTTTCAATTTCAGAATAGTTGCTGCTGCTTTTGCATGGTACTTGCATGTTTGAATGGCTGTTTATAGTTTTTTACGGTGTTCCATGCTTCTGCCTTGTTTTAGACGTTAGTGGTAGGTTCTGATCTGCTCTGCTGATTAATTTGTTGTATTATGCCTATAGTGAGATGCTGCTTTATGGCTATTGCCAGTTCAAAATGGTTATTGACAGCTCAGGATAGTTGTAGCTGCTTTTGCATGGTTGTTGTAGGTTTTATATAACTTTTGATGGTTCTATACGGTGTTGGTCGTTCTGGCCCATTTTAGACAACAGTGGTAGGTGCTGGCATGACATTTGGGTCGAGTTTTCGAGTTCTGCCTTGATTTAATTGCTGTTGGATGGTTATGGCTAGTGCTAGATGGTTATTGCCGATTCAGGATAGTATTAGCTGCTTTTGCCAGGTTGTTATAGGTTTTATATAGCTCTTGATGGTTCTGTAAGGTACTCGATCCTTCTGGACAGTTTTAGAAGGTAGTGGATCGTTTTGGCCTAACCTGTGGACTGATTTTCTAGTTCTGCCTTGATTTAGATGCTGCATGATGGTTATAGCCAGTTTTAGATTGTTCTTTCAATTTCAGAATAGTTGTTGCTGCTTTTGCATGGTACTGGCATGTGATAATAGCTGTTGATAGTTCTGTACGGTGTTTCATGCTTCTTGCTTGTTTTAGACGTTAGTGGTAGGTTCTGGTCTGCTCAGTGGATTAATTTGTCGTATTATGCCTATAGTTAGAGGCTGCTTTATGGCTATTGCCAGTTCAAAAAAGGTTATTGCCAGTTCATGAAAGTTGTAGTGGCTTTTGCATAGTTGTTGTAGGTTGTATATAGCTCTTGATCGTTCTCTGAGGTTCACGATCCTTCTGGACACTTTTAGAAGGTAGTGGATTGTTTTGGCCTAACCTGTGTCTTGATTTTCCGAATTCAGCCTTGATTTAGATGCTGCATAATGGTTATTGCCAGTTTTAGATGGTTTTTTCATTTTCAGAATAGTTGTTGCTGCTCTTGCATGGTACTGGCAGGTTTTAATGGCCGTTGATAGTTTTGTACGGTGTTGCATGCTTCTGGCTTGCTTTAGACGTTAGTGATAGGTTCTGGTCTGCTCTTTGGATTAATTTGTCGTCTTATGCCTATAGTTAGATGCTGCTTTGTTACTATTGCCAGTTAAAAATGGTTATTGCAGGTTCCGGTTAGTTTTAGCTGCTTTTGCATGGTTGTTGTAGGTTTTATATAGCTCTTGATCGTTCTGTAAGGTGCTCGATCCTTCTGGACAGTTTAAGAAGGTAGTGGATTGTTTTGGCCTAACCTGTGGATTGATTTTCCGAATTGAGCCTTGATTTAGATGCTGCATAATGGTTATGGCCAGTTTAAGATGGCTTTTTCATCTTCAGAATAGTTGTTGCTGCTTTTGCATGGTACTGGCAGGTTTTAATGGCCGTTGATAGTTTTGTACGGTGTTGCATGCTTCTGGCTTGTTTTAGACGTTAGTGATAGGTTCTGGTCTGCTCTGTGGATTAATTTGTCGTATTATGCCTATAGTTAGATGCTGCTTTATGGCTATTGCCAGTTCAAAATGGTTATTGACAGTTCAGGATAGTTGTAGCTGCTTTTGCATGGTTGTTGTAGGTTTTATATAACTTTTGATGGTTCTATACGGTGTTGGTCGTTCTGGCCGATTCTAGACAACAGTGGTAGGTTCTGGCGAGACATTTGGTTCAATTTCTCGTGTTCTGCCTTGATTTAAATGCTGTTCGATGGTTATAGCTAGTTCTAGATGGCTATTACCGGTTCATGATAGTATTAGCTGCTTTTGCCAGGTTGTTATAGGTTTTATATAGCTCTTGATGGTTCTGTAAGGTACTCGATCCTTCTGGACAGTTTTAGAAGGTAGTGGATGATTTTGGCTAAGCTGTGGATTGATTTTTCTAGTTCTGCCTTGGGTTAGATGCTGCATGATGGTTATAGCCAGTTTTAGATTGTTCTTTCAATTTCAGAATAGTTGTTGCTGCTTTTGCATGGTACTGGCATGTGATAATAGCTGTTGATAGTTCTGTACGGTGTTTCATGCTTCTTGCTTGTTTTAGACGTTAGTGGTAGGTTCTGGTCTGCTCAGTGGATTAATTTGTCGTGTTATGCCTATAGTTAGATGCTGCTTTATGGCTTTTGCCAGTACATATGGTTGTTGCCAGTTCAGGTTAGTTGTAGTTGCTTTTGCATGGTTGTTGTAGGTTTTATATAGCTCTTGATCGTTCTGTAAGGTGTTCGATCCTTCTGGACAGTTTTAGAAGGTAGTGGATTGTTTTTACCCAACATGTGGATTGATTTTTCGAGTTCTGCCTTGATCTAGATGCTGCTTGATGGTTATGGCCAGTTTTACATGGGTTTTTCAATTTGTGAATAGTTGTTGCCGCTTTTGCATGGTACTGGCAGGTTTTAATTGGTGTTTATAGTTTTGTACGATGTTCCATGCCTCTGGCTTGTTTTAGAAGTAAGTGGTAGGTTCTGATCTGCTCCGTGGATTAATTTGTCGTATTATGCCTATAGTGAGATGCTGCTTTATGGCTATTGGCAGTTCAAAATGGTTATTGCCAGTTCAGGATAGTTGTAGCTGCTTTTGCATGGTTGTTGTAGGTTTTATATAACTTTTGATGGTTCTATACGGTGTTGGTCGTTCTGGCCGATTCTAGACAACAGTGGTAGGTTCTGGCGAGACATTTGGTTCAATTTCTCGTGTTCTGCCTTGATTTAAATGCTGTTCGATGGTTATAGCTAGTTCTAGATGGCTATTACCGGTTCATGATAGTATTAGCTGCTTTTGCCAGGTTGTTATAGGTTTTATATAGCTCTTGATGGTTCTGTAAGGTACTCGATCGTTCTGGACAGTTTTAGAAGGTAGTGGATCGTTTTTGCCTAACCTGTGGATTGATTTTTCTAGTTCTGCCTTGATTTAGATGCTGCATGATGGTTATAGCCAGTTTTAGATTGTTCTTTCAATTTCAGAATAGTTGTTGCTGCTTTTGCATGGTACTGGCATGTGATAATAGCTGTTGATAGTTCTGTACGGTGTTTCATGCTTCTTGCTTTTTTTAGACGTTAGTGGTAGGTTCTGGTCTGCTCAGTGGATTAATTTGTCGTGTTATGCCTATAGTTAGATGCTTCTTTATGGCTTTTGCCAGTACATATGGTTGTTGCCAGTTCAGGTTAGTTGTAGTTGCTTTTGCATGGTTGTTGTAGGTTTTATATAGCTCTTGATCGTTCTGTAAGGTGTTCGATCCTTCTGGACAGTTTTAGAAGGTAGTGGATTGTTTTTACCCAACATGTGGATTAATTTTTCGAGTTCTGCCTTGATCTAGATGCTGCTTGATGGTTATGGCCAGTTTTACATGGGTTTTTCAATTTGTGAATAGTTGTTGCCGCTTTTGCATGGTACTGGCAGGTTTTAATTGGTGTTTATAGTTTTGTACGATGTTCCATGCCTCTGGCTTGTTTTAGAAGTAAGTGGTAGGTTCTGATCTGCTCCGTGGATTAATTTGTCGTATTATGCCTATAGTTAGATGCTGCTTTATAGCTTTTGCCAGTTCAAATGTTTATTGCCAGTTCAGGACAGTTTTAGCTGCTTTTGCATGATTGTTGTAGGTTTTATACAGCTCTTGATGGTTCTGTGAGGTGCTCGATCCTTCTGGACAGTTAAAAAAGGTAGTGTATTGTTTTGGCCTAACCTGTGGATTGATTTTTCGAGTTCTACCATGATTTAGATGCTGCATGATGGTTATGGCCAGTTTTAGATGGTTCTTTCAATTTCAGAATAGTTGTTTCTGCTTTTGCATGGTACTGGCAGGTTTGAATGGCTGTTGATAGTTTTGTACGGAGTTCCATGCTTCTGACTTGTTTTAGACGTTTGTGGTAGGTTCTTTTCTGCTCAATGGATTAATTTGTCGTATTATGGCTATAGTTGGATGCTGCTTCATGGCTCTTGCCGGTTAAAAGTGTATATTGCCAGTTCAGGATAGTTATAGCTGCTTTTGCATAGTAGTGGTAGGTTTTATATAACTTTTGATGGTTCTGTCCGGTGTTGGTCGTTCTGACCGATTCTAGACAACAGTGGTAGGTTCTGGCGAGACATTTGGTTCAATTTCTCGTGTTCTGCCTTGATTTAAATGCTGTTCGATGGTTATAGCTAGTTCTAGATGGCTATTACCGGTTCATGATAGTTTTAACTGCTTTTCCATGCTTCTGGCTTGTTTTAGACGTTAGTGGTAAGTTCTGGTCTGCTCTGTGGATTAATTTGTCGTGTTATGCCTATAGTGAGATGCTGCTTTATGGCTTTTTCCAATTCAAAATGATTATTGCTAGTTGAGGATAGTTGTAGCTGCTTTTAAATGGTTGTTCTAGGTTTTATACAGCTCTTGATGGTTCTGTAAGATGCTCGATCCTTCTGGAGAGTTTAAGAAGGTAGTGTATTGCTTTGGCCTAACCTATGGATTGATTTTTCGAGTTCTACCATGATTTAGATGCTTCATGATGGTTATGGCCAGTTTTGGATTGTTCTTTCAATTTAAGAATAGTTGTTGTTGCTTTTGCATGATAATTGCAGGTTTGAATGCCTGTTGTTAGTTCTGTACGATGTTCCATGCTTCTGGCTTGTTTTAGACGTTAGTGGTAGGTTTTGGTCTGCTCTGTGGATTAATTTGTCGTCTTATGCCAATAGTTAGATGCTGCTTAGTGGCTATTGCCAGTTCAAATGTTTATTGCCCGTTCAGGTTAGTTGTAGTTGCTTTTGCATGGTTGTTATAGGTTTTATACAGCTCTTGATGGTTCTGTAAGGTGCTCGATCCTTCTGGACGGTTTAAAAAGGTAGTGGATTGTTTTGGCCTAACCTGTGGATTGATTTTTCGAGTTCTACCATAATTTAGATGCTTCATGATGGTTATGGCCAGTTTTAGATGGTTCTTTCAATTTCAGAATAGTTGTTGCTGCTTTTGCATGGTACTGGCAGGTTTGAATGGCTGTTGATAGTTTTGTACGGTGTTCCATGCTTCTGGCTTGTTTTAGACGTTAGTGGTAGGTTCTGTTCTGCTCAATGGATTAATTTGTCGTATTATGCCTATAGTTGGAGGCTGCTTCATGGCTCTTACCGGTTCAAAATGTATATTGCCAGTTCAGGATAGTTATAGCTGCTTTTGCATAGTTGTGGTAGGTTTTATATAACTTTTGATGGTTTTGTCCAGTGTTGGTCGTTCTGGCCGATTCTAGACAACAGTGGTAGGTTCTGGAGTGACATTTGGTTCCATTTTTCTTCTTCTGCCTTGATTTAAATGCTGTTCGATGGTTATGGCTAGTTGTAGATGGCCATTACCGGTTCATGACAGTCTTAACTGCTTTTCCATGGTTGTGGCAGGTTTTATATAGCTCCTGATGTTTTTGTAAAGTGTTTGATGCTTCTTTACTGTTCTAGACGTTAGTGGTAAGTTCTGGTCTGCTCTGTGGATTAATTTGTCGTGTTATGCCTATAATTAGATGCTGCTTTATGGCTTTTTCCAGTTCAAAATGGTTATTGCTAGTTCAGGATAGTTGTAGCTGCTTTTGAATGGTTGTTTTAGATTTTATACAGCTCTTGATCGTTCTGTAAGATTCTCGATCCTTCTGGACAGTTTAAGAAGGAAGTGTATTGTTTTGGCCTAACCTGTGGATTGATTTTTCGAGGTCTACCATGTTTAGATGCTGCATGATGATTATGGCCAGTTTTAGATGGTTCTTTCAATTTCAGAAAAGTTGCTGCTGCTTTTGCATGGTACTGGCATGTATGAATGGCTGTTGATAGTTCTGTACGGTGCTCCATGCTTCTGGCTTGTTTTAGATGTTAGTGGTAGGTTCTGTTCTGCTCAATGGATTAATTGGTCGTATTATGCCTATAGTTGGAGGCTGCTTCATGGCTCTTGCCGGTTCAAAATGTATATTGCCAGTTCAGGATAGTTATAGCTGCTTTTGCATAGTTGTGGTAGGTTCTGGTCTGCATTGTGAATTAATTTGTCGTGTTATGTCTATAGTTAGATGCTGCTTTATGGCTATAGCCAGTTCAAAATGGTTTATGCCAGTTTAGGATAGTTGTAGCTGCTTTTGCATAGTTGTTGTAGGTTTTATATAACTTTTGATGGTTCTGTACGGTGTGGGTCGTTCTGGTCGTTTCTAGCTAACAGTGGTAGGTTCTGGCGTGACATTTGGTTCGAGTTTTCAAGTTCTGCCTTGATTTAAATGCTGTTCGATGGTTTTGGCTAGTTCTAGATGGCCATTACAGGTTCATGATAGTCTTAACTGCTTTTCCATGGTTGTGGCAGGTTTTATATAGCTCCTGATGTTTCTGGAAAGTGTTTGATGCTTCTTGACTGTTCTAGAGGTTAGTGGTAAGTTCTGGTCTGCTCTGTGGATTAATTTGTCGTCTTATGCCTATAGTTAGATGCTGCTTAGTGGCTATTGCCAGTTCAAATGTTTATTGCCAGTTCAGGTTAGTTGTAGTTGCTTTTGCATGGTTGTTGTAGGTTTCATATTGCTCTTGATCGTTCTATAAGGTGCTCGAACCTTCTGGACGGTTTAAAAAGGTAGTCGATTGTTTTGGCCTAACCTGTGGATTGATTTTTCGAGTTCTACCATGATTTAGATGCTTCATGATGGTTATGGCCAGTTTTAGATGGTTCTTTCAATTTCAGAATAGTTGTTGCTGCTTTTGCATGGTACTGGCAGGTTTTAATGGCTGTTGATAGTTCTGTACGGTGCTCCATGCTTATGGCCTGTTTTAGATGTTAGTTGTAGGTTCTAGTCCGCTCAATGGATTATTTTGTCGTATTATGCCTTTAATTGGGTGCTGCTTTATTGCTATTGCCGGTTCATAATGATTATTGCCAGTTGAGGATAGTTGTAGCTGCTTTTGCATAGTTGTGGTAGGTTTTATATTACTTTTGATGGTTCTGTCCGGTGTTGGTCGTTCTGGCCGATTCTAGACAACAGTGGTAGGTTCTGGCGAGACATTTGGTTCAATTTCTCGTGTTCTGCCTTGATTTAAAAGTTGTTCGATGGTTATAGCTAGTTCTAGATGGCTATTACCGGTTCATGATAGTTTTAACTGCTTTTCCATGCTTCTGGCTTGTTTTAGACGTTAGTGGTAAGTTCTGGTCTGCTCTGTGGATTAATTTGTCGTGTTATGCCTATAGTTAGATGCTGCTTTATGGCTTTTTCCAGTTCAAAATGGTTATTGCTAGTTCAGGATAGTTGTAGCTGCTTTTGAATGGTTGTTTTAGATTTTATACAGCTCTTGATCGTTCTGTAAGGTTCTCGATCCTTCTGGACAGTTTAAGAGGGAAGTGTATTGTTTTGGCCTAACCTGTGGATTGATTTTTCGAGGTCTACCATGTTTAGATGCTGCATGATGATTATGGCCAGTTTTAGATGGTTCTTTCAATTTCAGAAAAGTTGCTGCTGCTTTTGCATGGTACTGGCATGTATGAATGGCTGTTGATAGTTCTGTACGGTGCTCCATGCTTCTGGCTTGTTTTAGATGTTAGTGGTAGGTTCTGTTCTGCTCAATGGATTAATTTGTCGTATTATGCCTATAGTTGGAGGCTGCTTCATGGCTCTTGCCGGTTCAAAATGTATATTGCCAGTTCAGGATAGTTATAGCTGCTTTTGCATAGTTGTGGTAGGTTCTGGTCTGCATTGTGAATTAATTTGTCGTGTTATGTCTATAGTTAGATGCTGCTTTATGGCTATAGCCAGTTCAAAATGGTTTATGCCAGTTTAGGATAGTTGTAGCTGCTTTTGCATAGTTGTTGTAGGTTTTATATAACTTTTGATGGTTCTGTACGGTGTGGGTCGTTCTGGTCGATTCTAGCTAACAGTGGTAGGTTCTGGCGTGACATTTGGTTCGAGTTTTCAAGTTCTGCCTTGATTTAAATGCTGTTCGATGGTTATGGCTAGTTCTAGATGGCCATTACCGGTTCATGATAGTCTTAACTGCTTTTCCATGGTTGTGGCAGGTTTTATATAGCTCCTGATGTTTCTGTAAAGTGTTTGATGCTTCTTGACTGTTCTAGAGGTTAGTGGTAAGTTCTGGTCTGCTCTGTGGATTAATTTGTCGTCTTATGCCTATAGTTAGATGCTGCTTAGTGGCTATTGCCAGTTCAAATGTTTATTGCCAGTTCAGCTTAGTTGTAGTTGCTTTTGCATGGTTGTTGTAGGTTTCATATTGCTCTTGATCGTTCTGTAAGGTGCTCGAACCTTCTGGACGGTTTAAAAAGGTAGTCGATTGTTTTGGCCTAACCTGTGGATTGATTTTTCGAGTTCTACCATGATTTAGATGCTTCATGATGGTTATGGCCAATTTTAGATGGTTCTTTCAATTTCAGAATAGTTGCTGCTGCTTTTGCATGGTACTGGCATGTATGAATGGCTGTTGATAGTTCTGTACGGTGCTCCATGCTTATGGCTTGTTTTAGATGTTAGTTGTAGGTTCTTGTCCGCTCAATGGATTATTTTGTCGTATTATGCCTTTAGTTGGGTGCTGCTTTATTGCTATTGCCGGTTCATAATGATTATTGCCAGTTGAGGATAGTTGTAGCTGCTTTTGCATAGTTGTGGTAGGTTTTATATTACTTTTGATGGTTCTGTCCGGTGTTGGTCGTTCTGGCCGATTCTAGACAACAGTGGTAGGTTCTGGCGAGACATTTGGTTCAATTTCTCGTGTTCTGCCTTGATTTAAAAGCTGTTCGATGGTTATAGCTAGTTCTAGATGGCTATTACCGGTTCATGATAGTTTTAACTGCTTTTCCATGCTTCTGGCTTGTTATAGACGTTAGTGGTAAGTTCTGGTCTGCTCTGTGGATTAATTTGTCGTGTTATGCCTATAGTTAGATGCTGCTTTATGGCTTTTTCCAGTTCAAAATGGTTATTGCTAGTTCAGGATAGTTGTAGCTGCTTTTGAATGGTTGTTTTAGCTTTTATACAGCTCTTGATCGTTCTGTAAGGTTCTCGATCCTTCTGGACAGTTTAAGAGGGAAGTGTATTGTTTTGGCCTAACCTGTGGATTGATTTTTCGAGGTCTACCATGTTTAGATGCTGCATGATGATTATGGCCAGTTTTAGATGGTTCTTTCAATTT
This sequence comes from Catostylus mosaicus, assembly GCA_964019065.1. NCBI lineage: Eukaryota > Metazoa > Cnidaria > Scyphozoa > Rhizostomeae > Catostylidae > Catostylus > Catostylus mosaicus. The sequence goes on from OZ025187.1 coordinate 8,137,869, forward strand.
CAGAAAAGTTGCTGCTGCTTTTGCATGGTACTGGCATGTATGAATGGCTGTTGATAGTTCTGTACGGTGCTCCATGCTTTTGGCTTGTTTTAGATGTTAGTTGTAGGTTCTTGTCCGCTCAATGGATTATTTTGTCGTATTATGCCTTTAGTTGGGTGCTGCTTTATTGCTATTGCCGGTTCATAATGATTATTGCCAGTTGAGGATAGTTGTAGCTGCTTTTGCATAGTTGTGGTAGGTTTTATATAACTTTTGATGGATCTGTCCGGTGTTGGTCGTTCTGGCCGATTCTAGACAACAGTGGTAGGTTCTGGCGAGACATTTGGTTTAATTTCTCGTGTTCTGCCTTGATTTAAAAGCTGTTCGATGGTTATAGCTAGTTCTAGATGGCTATTACCGGTTCATGATAGTTTTAACTGCTTTTCCATGCTTCTGGCTTGTTTTAGACGTTAGTGGTAAGTTCTGGTCTGCTCTGTGGATTAATTTGTCGTGTTATGCCTATAGTGAGATGCTGCTTTATGGCTTTTTCCAATTCAAAATGATTATTGCTAGTTGAGGATAGTTGTAGCTGCTTTTAAATGGTTGTTCTAGGCTTTATACAGCTCTTGATCGTTCTGTAAGATGCTCGATCCTTCTGGAGAGTTTGAGAAGGTAGTGTATTGCTTTGGCCTAACCTGTGGATTTATTTTTCGAGTTCTACCATGATTTAGATGCTTCATGATGGTTATGGCCAGTTTTGGATTGTTCTTTCAATTTAAGAATAGTTGTTGCTGCTTTTGCATGATACTTGCAGGTTTGAATGCCTGTTGTTAGTTGTGTACGATGTTCCATGCTTCTGGCTTGTTTTAGACGTTAGTGGTAGGTTTTGGTCTGCTCTGTGGATTAATTTGTCGTCTTATGCCTATAGTTAGATGCTGCTTAGTGGCTATTGCCAGTTCAAATGTTTATTGCCAGTTCAGGTTAGTTGTAGTTGCTTTTGCATGGTTGTTGTAGGTTTCATATTGCTCTTGATCGTTCTGTAAGGTGCTCGATCCTTCTGGACGGTTTAAAAAGGTAGTGGATTGTTTTGGCCTAACCTGTGGATTGATTTTTCGAGTTCTACCATGATTTAGATGCTTCATGATGGTTATGGCCAGTTTTAGATGGTTCTTTAAATTTCAGAATAGTTGTTGCTGCTTTTGCATGGTACTGGCAGGGTTGAATGGCTGTTGATAGTTCTGTACGGTGCTCCGTGCTTCTGGCTTGTTTTATATGTTAGTTGTAGGTTCTTGTCCGCTCAATGGATTATTCTGTCGTATTATGCCTTTAGTTGGGTGCTGCTTTATTGCTATTGCCGGTTCATAATGATTATTGTCAGTTCAGGATAGTTGTAGCTGCTTTTGCATAGTTGTGGTAGGTTTTATATAACTTTTGATGGTTCTGTCCGGTGTTGGTCGTTCTGGCCGATTCTAGACAACCGTGGTAGGTTATGGCATGACATTTGGGTCGAGTTTTCGAGTTCGGCCTTGATTTAAATGCTGTTCGATGGTTATGGCTAGTCCTAGATGTTTATTGCCGGTTCATGATAGTCTGAGTTGCTTTTCCATGATTGTGGCAGGTTTTTTATGTCTTTTGATGGTTCTGTACGGTGCTGGATGCTTCTTGACTGTTTGTAACATTAGTCGTAGGTTCTGGCGTAACCTTTGGAATGATATTTCGTTTTCTGCCTTGATGAAGCTGCTGGTCGATGGTTATGGCTTCTTTTAGATGGTTATTTCCAATTCAGGGTAGTTTTCGCTGCTTTTCTATGGTTATGTCAGATTATATATAACTTTTGATGGCTCTGAACTGTGTTTGATATTTCTAGCATATTGTAGACGTTAGTGGTAGGATCTGGCGTGACATGTGAATAGATTTTTTGAGTTCTGCATTGATTTAGATGTTGGTAGACGGCTATGGCCGGTTCTAGATGGTAATTGCCGGTTCAGGATAGTTGTAGCTGCTTGGCATGGTTTTGGCAGGTTTTATATAGCTCCTGATGTTTGGGTAAAGTGTTTGATGCTTCTGGACTGTTCTAGACGTTAGTGGTAGGTTCTGGTTTGCTCAGTGGATTAATTTGTCGTGTTATGCCTATAGTTAGATGCTGCTTTATGGCTTTTGCCAGTGCAAATGTTTATTGCCAGTTCAGGACAGTTTTAGGCGCTTTTGCATGGTTGTTATAGGTTGTATACAGCTCTTGATGGTTCTGTAAGGTGCTCGATCCTTCTGGACAGTTTGAGAAGGTAGTGGATTGTTTTGGCCTAACCTGTGGATTGATTTTTCGAGTTCTACCATGATTTAGATGCTGCATGATGGTTATGGCCAGTTTTAGATGGTTCTTTCAATTTCAGAATAGTTGTTTCTGCTTTTGCGTGGTACTGGCAGGTTTGAATGGCTGTTGATAGTTTTGTACGGAGTTCCATGCTTCTGACTTGTTTTAGACGTTAGTGGTAGGTTCTTTTCTGCTCAATGGATTAATTTGTCGTATTATGGCTATAGTTGGATGCTGCTTCATGGCTCTTGCCGGTTCAAAGTGTATATTGCCAGTTCAGGATAGTTATAGCTGCTTTTGCATAGTTGTGGTAGGTTTTATATTACTTTTGATGGTTCTGTCCGGTGTTGGTCGTTCTGGCCGATTCTAGACAACAGTGGTAGGTTCTGGCGAGACATTTGGTTCAATTTCTCGTGTTCTGCCTTGATTTAAAAGCTGTTCGATGGTTATAGCTAGTTCTAGATGGCTATTACCGGTTCATGATAGTTTTAACTGCTTTTCCATGCTTCTGGCTTGTTTTAGACGTTAGTGGTAAGTTCTGGTCTGCTCTGTGGATTAATTTGTCGTGTTATGCCTATAGTTAGATGCTGCTTTATGGCTTTTTCCAGTTCAAAATGGTTATTGCTAGTTCAGGATAGTTGTAGCTGCTTTTGAATGGTTGTTTTAGATTTTATACAGCTCTTGATCGTTCTGTAAGGTTCTCGATCCTTCTGGACAGTTTAAGAGGGAAGTGTATTGTTTTGGCCTAACCTGTGGATTGATTTTTCGAGGTCTACCATGTTTAGATGCTGCATGATGATTATGGCCAGTTTTAGATGGTTCTTTCAATTTCAGAAAAGTTGCTGCTGCTTTTGCATGGTACTGGCATGTATGAATGGCTGTTGATAGTTCTGTACGGTGCTCCATGCTTCTGGCTTGTTTTAGATGTTAGTGGTAGGTTCTGTTCTGCTCAATGGATTAATTTGTCGTATTATGCCTATAGTTGGAGGCTGCTTCATGGCTCTTGCCGGTTCAAAATGTATATTGCCAGTTCAGGATAGTTATAGCTGCTTTTGCATAGTTGTGGTAGGTTCTGGTCTGCATTGTGAATTAATTTGTCGTGTTATGTCTATAGTTAGATGCTGCTTTATGGCTATAGCCAGTTCAAAATGGTTTATGCCAGTTTAGGATAGTTGTAGCTGCTTTTGCATAGTTGTTGTAGGTTTTATATAACTTTTGATGGTTCTGTACGGTGTGGGTCGTTCTGGTCGATTCTAGCTAACAGTGGTAGGTTCTGGCGTGACATTTGGTTCGAGTTTTCAAGTTCTGCCTTGATTTAAATGCTGTTCGATGGTTATGGCTAGTTCTAGATGGCCATTACCGGTTCATGATAGTCTTAACTGCTTTTCCATGGTTGTGGCAGGTTTTATATAGCTCCTGATGTTTCTGTAAAGTGTTTGATGCTTCTTGACTGTTCTAGAGGTTAGTGGTAAGTTCTGGTCTGCTCTGTGGATTAATTTGTCGTCTTATGCCTATAGTTAGATGCTGCTTAGTGGCTATTGCCAGTTCAAATGTTTATTGCCAGTTCAGGTTAGTTGTAGTTGCTTTTGCATGGTTGTTGTAGGTTTCATATTGCTCTTGATCGTTCTGTAAGGTTCTCGATCCTTCTGGACAGTTTAAGAGGGAAGTGTATTGTTTTGGCCTAACCTGTGGATTGATTTTTCGAGGTCTACCATGTTTAGATGCTGCATGATGATTATGGCCAGTTTTAGATGGTTCTTTCAATTTCAGAAAAGTTGCTGCTGCTTTTGCATGGTACTGGCATGTATGAATGGCTGTTGATAGTTCTGTACGGTGCTCCATGCTTATGGCTTGTTTTAGATGTTAGTTGTAGGTTCTTGTCCGCTCAATGGATTATTTTGTCGTATTATGCCTTTAGTTGGGTGCTGCTTTATTGCTATTGCCGGTTCATAATGATTATTGCCAGTTGAGGATAGTTGTAGCTGCTTTTGCATAGTTGTGGTAGGTTTTATATTACTTTTGATGGTTCTGTCCGGTGTTGGTCGTTCTGGCCGATTCTAGACAACAGTGGTAGGTTCTGGCGAGACATTTGGTTCAATTTCTCGTGTTCTGCCTTGATTTAAAAGCTGTTCGATGGTTATAGCTAGTTCTAGATGGCTATTACCGGTTCATGATAGTTTTAACTGCTTTTCCATGCTTCTGGCTTGTTTTAGACGTTAGTGGTAAGTTCTGGTCTGCTCTGTGGATTAATTTGTCGTGTTATGCCTATAGTTAGATGCTGCTTTATGGCTTTTTCCAGTTCAAAATGGTTATTGCTAGTTCAGGATAGTTGTAGCTGCTTTTGAATGGTTGTTTTAGATTTTATACAGCTCTTGATCGTTCTGTAGGGTTCTCGATCCTTCTGGACAGTTTAAGAGGGAAGTGTATTGTTTTGGCCTAACCTGTGGATTGATTTTTCGAGGTCTACCATGTTTAGATGCTGCATGATGATTATGGCCAGTTTTAGATGGTTCTTTCAATTTCAGAATAGTTGCTGCTGCTTTTGCATGGTACTGGCATGTTTGAATGGCTGTTGATAGTTCTGTACGGTGCTCCATGCTTTTGGCTTGTTTTAGATGTTAGTTGTAGGTTCTTGTCCGCTCAATGGATTATTTTGTCGTATTATGCCTTTAGTTGGGTGCTGCTTTATTGCTATTGCCGGTTCATAATGATTATTGCCAGTTCAGGATAGTTGTAGCTGCTTTTGCATAGTTGTGGTAGGTTTTATATAACTTTTGATGGATCTGTCCGGTGTTGGTCGTTCTGGCCGATTCTAGACAACAGTGGTAGGTTCTGGCGAGACATTTGGTTCAATTTCTCGTGTTCTGCCTTGATTTAAAAGCTGTTCGATGGTTATAGCTAGTTCTAGATGGCTATTACCGGTTCATGATAGTTTTAACTGCTTTTCCATGCTTCTGGCTTGTTTTAGACGTTAGTGGTAAGTTCTGGTCTGCTCTGTGGATTAATTTGTCGTGTTATGCCTATAGTGAGATGCTGCTTTATGGCTTTTTCCAATTCAAAATGATTATTGCTAGTTGAGGATAGTTGTAGCTGCTTTTAAATGGTTGTTCTAGGTTTTATATAGCTCTTGATCGTTCTGTAAGATGCTCGATCCTTCTGGAGAGTTTGAGAAGGTAGTGTATTGCTTTGGCCTAACCTGTGGATTTATTTTTCGAGTTCTACCATGATTTAGATGCTTCATGATGGTTATGGCCAGTTTTGGATTGTTCTTTCAATTTAAGAATAGTTGTTGCTGCTTTTGCATGATACTTGCAGGTTTGAATGCCTGTTGTTAGTTGTGTACGATGTTCCATGCTTCTGGCTTGTTTTAGACGTTAGTGGTAGGTTTTGGTCTGCTCTGTGGATTAATTTGTCGTGTTATGCCTATAGTTAGATGCTGCTTAGTGGCTATTGCCAGTTCAAATGTTTATTGCCAGTTCAGGTTAGTTGTAGTTGCTTTTGCATGGTTGTTGTAGGTTTCATATTGCTCTTGATCGTTCTGTAAGGTGCTCGATCCTTCTGGACGGTTTAAAAAGGTAGTCGATTGTTTTGGCCTAACCGGTGGATTGATTTTTCGAGTTCTACCATGATTTAGATGCTTCATGATGGTTATGGCCAGTTTTAGATGGTTCTTTCAATTTCAGAATAGTTGTTGCTGCTTTTGCATGGTACTGGCAGGGTTGAATGGCTGTTGATAGTTCTGTACGGTGCTCCATGCTTCTGGCTTGTTTTATATGTTAGTTGTAGGTTCTTGTCCGCTCAATGGATTATTTTGTCGTATTATGCCTTTAGTTGGGTGCTGCTTTATTGCTATTGCCGGTTCATAATGATTATTGTCAGTTCAGGATAGTTGTAGCTGCTTTTGCATAGTTGTGGTAGGTTTTATATAACTTTTGATGGTTCTGTCCGGTGTTGGTCGTTCTGGCCGATTCTAGACAACCGTGGTAGGTTATGGCATGACATTTGGGTCGAGTTTTCGAGTTCGGCCTTGATTTAAATGCTGTTCGATGGTTATGGCTAGTCCTAGATGTTTATTGCCGGGTCATGATAGTCTGAGTTGCTTTTCCATGATTGTGGCAGGTTTTTTATGTCTTTTGATTGTTCTGTACGGTGCTGGATGCTTCTTGACTGTTTGTAACATTAGTCGTAGGTTCTGGCGTAACCTCTGGATTGATATTTCGTTTTCTGCCTTGATTAAGCTGCTGGTCGATGGTTATGGCTTCTTTTAGATGGTTATTTCCAATTCAGGGTAGTTTTCGCTGCTTTTCTATGGTTATGTCAGATTATATATAACTTTTGATGGCTCTGAACTGTGTTTGATATTTCTAGCATATTGTAGACGTTAGTGGTAGGATCTGGCGTGACATGTGAATAGATTTTTTGAGTTCTGCATTGATTTAGATGTTGGTAGACGGCTATGGCCGGTTCTAGATGGTAATTGCCGGTTCAGGATAGTTGTAGCTGCTTGGCATGGTTTTGGCAGGTTTTATATAGCTCCTGATGTTTGGGTAAAGTGTTTGATGCTTCTGGACTGTTCTAGACGTTAGTGGTAGGTTCTGGTTTGCTCAGTGGATTAATTTGTCGTGTTATGCCTATAGTTAGATGCTGCTTTATGGCTTTTGCCAGTGCAAATGTTTATTGCCAGTTCAGGACAGTTTTAGGCGCTTTTGCATGGTTGTTATAGGTTGTATACAGCTCTTGATGGTTCTGTAAGGTGCTCGATCCTTCTGGACAGTTTGAGAAGGTAGTGGATTGTTTTGGCCTAACCTGTGGATTGATTTTTCGAGTTCTACCATGATTTAGATGCTGCATGATGGTTATGGCCAGTTTTAGATGGTTCTTTCAATTTCAGAATAGTTGTTTCTGCTTTTGCGTGGTACTGGCATGTTTGAATGGCTGTTGATAGTTTTGTACGGAGTTCCATGCTTCTGACTTGTTTTAGACGTTAGTGGTAGGTTCTTTTCTGCTCAATGGATTAATTTGTCGTATTATGGCTATAGTTAGATGCTGCTTCATGGCTCTTGCCGGTTCAAAGTGTATATTGCCAGTTCAGGATAGTTATAGCTGCTTTTGCATAGTTGTGGTAGGTTTTATATAACTTTTGATGGTTTTGTCCAGTGTTGGTCGTTGTGGCCGATTCTAGACAACAGTGGTAGGTTCTGGAGTGACATTTGGTTCCATTTTTCTTGTTCTGCCTTGATTTAAATGCTGTTCGATAGTTATGGCTAGTTCTAGATGGCCATTACCTGTTCATGATAGTCTTAACTGCTTTTCCATGGTTGTGGCAGGTTTTATATAGCTCCTGACGTTTCTGCAGAGTGTTTGATGCTTCTTGACTGTTCTAGAGGTTAGTGGTAAGTTCTGGTCTGCTCTGTGGATTAATTTGTCGTGTTATGCCTATAGTGAGATGCTGCTTTATGGCTTTTTCCAATTCAAAATGATTATTGCTAGTTGAGGATAGTTGTAGCTGCTTTTAAATGGTTGTTCTAGGTTTTATACAGCTCTTGATGGTTCTGTAAGATGCTCGATCCTTCTGGAGAGTTTAAGAAGGTAGTGTATTGTTTTGGCCTAACCTATGGATTGATTTTTCGAGTTCTACCATGATTTAGATGCTTCATGATGGTTATGGCCAGTTTTGGATTGTTCTTTCAATTTAAGAATAGTTGTTGCTGCCTTTGCATGATACTTGCAGGTTTGAATGCCTGTTGTTAGTTCTGTACGATGTTCCATGCTTCTGGCTTGTTTTAGACGTTAGTGGTAAGTTTTGGTCTGCTGTGTGGATTAATTTGTTGTGTTATCCCTATAGTTAGATGCTGCTTAGTGGCTATTGCCAGTTCAAATGTTTATTGCCAGTTCAGGTTAGTTGTAGTTGCTTTTGCATGGTTGTTGTAGGTTTCATATTGCTCTTGATCGTTCTGTAAGGTGCTCGATCCTTCTGGACGGTTTAAAAAGGTAGTCGATTGTTTTGGCCTAACCTGTGGATTGATTTTTCGAGTTCTACCATGATTTAGATGCTTCATGATGGTTATGGCCAGTTTTAGATGGTTCTTTCAATTTCAGAATAGTTGTTGCTGCTTTTGCATGGTACTGGCAGGTTTGAATGGCTGTTGATAGTTCTGTACGGTGCTCCATGCTTCTGGCTTGTTTTAGATGTTAGTTGTAGGTTCTTGTCCGCTCAATGGATTATTTTGTCGTATTATGCCTTTAGTTGGGTGCTGCTTTATTGCTATTGCCGGTTCATAATGATTAATGCCAGTTCAGTATAGTTGTAGCTGCTTTTGCATAGTTGTGGTAGGTTTTATATAACTTTTGATGGTTCTGTCCGGTGTTGGTCGTTCTGGCCGATTCTAGACAACAGTGGTAGGTTCAAGCGAGACATTTGGTTCAATTTCTCGTGTTCTGCCTTGATTTAAATGGTGTTCGATGGTTATAGCTAGTTCGAGATGGCTATTACCGGTTCATGATAGTTTTAACTGCTTTTCCATGCTTCTGGCTTGTTTTAGACGTTAGTGGTAAGTTCTGGTCTGCTCTGTGGATTAATTTGTCGTGTTATGCCTATAGTTAGATGCTGCTTTATGGCTTTTTCCAGTTCAAAATGGTTATTGCTAGTTGAGGATAGTTGTAGCTGCTTTTGAATGGTTGTTTTAGATTTTATACAGCTCTTGATCGTTCTGTAAGGTTCTCGATCCTTCTGGAAAGTTTAAGAGGGAAGTGTATTGTTTCGGCCTAACCTATGGATTGATTTTTCGAGTTCTACCATGATTTAGATGCTTCATGATGGTTATGGCCAGTTTTGGATTGTTCTTTCAATTTAAGAATAGTTGTTGCTGCTTTTGCATGATACTTGCAGGTTTGAATGCCTGTTGTTAGTTCTGTACGATGTTCCATGCTTCTGGCTTGTTTTAGACGTTAGTGGTAGGTTTTGGTCTGCTCTGTGGATTAATTTGTCGTCTTATGCCTATAGTTAGATGCTGCTTAGTGGCTATTGCCAGTTCAAATGTTTATTGCCAGTTCAGGTTAGTTGTAGTTGCTTTTGCATGGTTGTTGTAGGTTTCATATTGCTCTTGATCGTTCTGTAAGGTGCTCGATCCTTCTGGACGGTTTAAAAAGGTAGTGGATTGTTTTGGCCTAACCTGTGGATTGATTTTTCGAGTTCTACCATGATTTAGATGCTTCATGATGGTTATGGCCAGTTTTAGATGGTTCTTTCAATTTCAGAATAGTTGTTGCTGCTTTTGCATGGTACTGGCATATTTGAATGGCTGTTGATAGTTTTGTACGGTGTTCCATGCTTCTGGCTTGTTTTAGATGTGAGTTGTAGGTTCTTGTCCGCTCAATGGATTATTTTGTCGTATTATGCCTTTAGTTGGGTGCTGCTTTATTGCTATTGCCGGTTCATAATGATTATTGCCAGTTCAGGATAGTTGTAGCTGCTTTTGCATAGTCGTGGTAGGTTTTATATAACTTTTGATGGTTCTGTCCGGTGTTGGTCGTTCTGGCCGATTCTAGACAACAGTGGTAGGTTCAAGCGAGACATTTGGTTCAATTTCTCGTGTTCTGCCTTGATTTAAATGGTGTTCGATGGTTATAGCTAGTTCGAGATGGCTATTACCGGTTCATGATAGTTTTAACTGCTTTTCCATGCTTCTGGCTTGTTTTAGACGTTAGTGGTAAGTTCTGGTCTGCTCTGTGGATTAATTTGTCGTGTTATGCCTATAGTTAGATGCTGCTTTATGGCTTTTTCCAGTTCAAAATGGTTATTGCTAGTTGAGGATAGTTGTAGCTGCTTTTGAATGGTTGTTTTAGATTTTATACAGCTCTTGATCGTTCTGTAAGGTTCTCGATCCTTCTGGAAAGTTTAAGAGGGAAGTGTATTGTTTCGGCCTAACCTATGGATTGATTTTTCGAGTTCTACCATGATTTAGATGCTTCATGATGGTTATGGCCAGTTTTGGATTGTTCTTTCAATTTAAGAATAGTTGTTGCTGCTTTTGCATGATACTTGCAGGTTTGAATGCCTGTTGTTAGTTCTGTACGATGTTCCATGCTTCTGGCTTGTTTTAGACGTTAGTGGTAGGTTTTGGTCTGCTCTGTGGATTAATTTGTCGTCTTATGCCTATAGTTAGATGCTGCTTAGTGGCTATTGCCAGTTCAAATGTTTATTGCCAGTTCAGGTTAGTTGTAGTTGCTTTTGCATGGTTGTTGTAGGTTTCATATTGCTCTTGATCGTTCTGTAAGGTGCTCGATCCTTCTGGACGGTTTAAAAAGGTAGTGGATTGTTTTGGCCTAACCTGTGGATTGATTTTTCGAGTTCTACCATGATTTAGATGCTTCATGATGGTTATGGCCAGTTTTAGATGGTTCTTTCAATTTCAGAATAGTTGTTGCTGCTTTTGCATGGTACTGGCATATTTGAATGGCTGTTGATAGTTTTGTACGGTGTTCCATGCTTCTGGCTTGTTTTAGATGTGAGTTGTAGGTTCTTGTCCGCTCAATGGATTATTTTGTCGTATTATGCCTTTAGTTGGGTGCTGCTTTATTGCTATTGCCGGTTCATAATGATTATTGCCAGTTCAGGATAGTTGTAGCTGCTTTTGCATAGTCGTGGTAGGTTTTATATAACTTTTGATGGTTTTGTCCGGTGTTGGTCGTTCTGGCCGATTCTAGACAACAGTGGTAGGTTCTGGCGAGACATTTGGTTCAATTTCTCGTGTTCTGCCTTGATTTAAATGCTGTTCGATGGTTATAGCTAGTTCGAGATGGCTATTACCGGTTCATGATAGTTTTAACTGCTTTTCCATGCTTCTGGCTTGTTTTAGATGTTAGCTGTAGGTTCTTGTCCGCTCAATGGATTATTTTGTCGTATTATGCCTTTAGTTGGGTGCTGCTTTATTGCTATTGCCGGTTCATAATGATTATTGCCAGTTCAGGATAGTTGTAGCTGCTTTTGCATAGTTGTTGTAGGTTTTATATAACTTTTGATGGTTCTGTCCGGTGTTGGTCGTTCTGGCCGATTCTAGACAACAGTGGTAGGTTCTGGCGAGACATTTGGTTCAATTTCTCGTGTTCTGCCTTGATTTGAATAATGTTCGATGGTTATAGCTAGTTCGATATGGCTATTACCGGTTCATGATAGTTTTAACTGCTTTTCCATGCTTCTGGCTTGTTTTAGACGTTAGTGGTAAGTTCTGGTCTGCTCTGTGGATTAATTTGTCGTGTTATGCCTATAGTGAGATGCTGCTTTATGGCTTTTTCCAATTCAAAATGTTTTTTGCCAGTTCCGGTTAGTTGTAGTTGCTTTTGCATGGTTGTTGTAGGTTTCATATTGCTCTTGATCGTTCTGTAAGGTCCTCGATCCTTCTGGACGGTTTAAAAAGGTAGTCGATTGTTTTGGCCTAACCTGTGGATTGATTTTTCGAGTTCTACCATGATTTAGATGCTTCATGATGGTTATGGCCAGTTTTGGATTGTTCTTTCAATTTAAGAATAGTTGTTGCTGCTTTTGCATGATACTTGCAGGTTTGAGTGCCTGTTGTTAGTTCTGTACGATGTTCCGTGCTTCTGGCTTGTTTTAGACGTTAGTGGTAGGTTTTGGTCTGCTCTGTGGATTAATTTGTCGTCTTATGCCTTTAGTTAGATGCTGCTTAGTGGCTATTGCCAGTTCAAATGTTTATTGCCCGTTCAGGTTAGTTGTAGTTGCTTTTGCATGGTTGTTGTAGGTTTCATATTGCTCTTGATCGTTCTGTAAGGTGCTCGATCCTTCTGGACGGTTTAAAAAGGTAGTGGATTGTTTTGGCCTAACCTGTGGATTGATTTTTCAAGTTCTACCATGATTTAGATGCTTCATGATGGTTATGGCCAGTTTTAGATGGTTCTTTCAATTTCAGAATAGTTGTTGCTGCTTTTGCATGGTACTGGCATGTTTGAATGGCTGTTGATAGTTTTGTACGGTGTTCCATGCTTCTGGCTTGTTTTAGATGTTAGTTGTAGGTTCTTGTCCGCTCAATGGATTATTTTGACGTATTATGCCTTTAGTTGGGTGCTGCTTTATTGCTATTGCCGGTTCATAATGATTATTGCCAGGTCAGGATAGTTGTAGCTGCTTTTGCATAGTTGTGGTAGGTTTTATATAACTTTTGATGGTTCTGTCCGGTGTTGGTCGTTCTGGCCGATTCTAGACAACAGTGGTAGGTTCTGGCGAGACATTTGGTTCAATTTCTCGTGTTCTGCCTTGATTTAAATGCTGTTCGATGGTTATAGCTAGTTCGAGATGGCTATTACCGGTTCATGATAGTTTTAACTGCTTTTCCATGCTTCTGGCTTGTTTTAGACGTTAGTGGGAAGTTCTGGTCTGCTCTGTGGATTAATTTGTCGTGTTATGCCTATAGTGAGATGCTGCTTTATGGCTTTTTCCAATTCAAAATGTTTATTGCCAGTTCAGGTTAGTTGTAGTTGCTTTTGCATGGTTGTTGTAGGTTTCATATTGCTCTTGATCGTTCTGTAAGGTGCTCGATCCTTCTGGACGGTTTAAAAAGGTAGTCGATTGTTTTGGCCTAACCTGTGGATTGATTTTTCGAGTTCTACCATGATTTAGATGCTTCATGATGGTTATTGCCAGTTTTAGATGGTTCTTTCAATTTCAGAATAGTTGTTGCTGCTTTTGCATGGTACTGGCATGTTTGAATGGCTGTTGATAGTTTTGTACGGTGTTCCATGCTTCTGGCTTGTTTTAGATGTTAGTTGTAGGTTCTTGTCCGCTCAATGGATTATTTTGTCGTATTATGCCTTTAGTTGGGTGCTGCTTTATTGCTATTGCCGGTTCATAATGTATATTGCCAGATCAGGATAGTTATAGCTGCTTTTGCATAGTTGTGGTAGGTTTTATATAACTTTTGATGGTTTTGTCCAGTCTTGGTCGTTCTGGCCGATTCTAGACAAAAGTGGTAGGTTCTGGAGTGACATTTGGTTCCATTTTTCTTCTTCTGCCTTGATTTAAATGCTGTTCGATGGTTATGGCTAGTTCTAGATGGCCATTACCGGTTCATGATAGTCTTAACTGCTTTTCCATGGTTGTGGCAGGTTTTATATAGCTCCTGATGTTTCTGTAAAGTGTTTGATGCTTCTTGACTGTTCTCGACGTTAGTGGTAGGTTCTGGTCTGCTCTGTGGATTAATTTGTCGTGTTATGCCCATAGTGAGATGCTGCTTTATGGCTTTTTCCAATTCAAAATGATAATTGCTAGTTGTGGATAGTTGTAGCTGCTTTTAAATGGTTGTTCTAGGTTTTATACAGCTCTTGATGGTTCTGTAAGATGCTCGATCGTTCTGGAGAGTTTAAGAAGGTAGTGTATTGTTTTGGCCTACCCTATGGATTGAGTTTTCGAGTTCTACCATGATTTAGATGCTTCATGATGGTTATGGCCAGTTTTGGACTGTTCTTTCAATTTAAGAATAGTTGTTGCTGCTTTTGCATGATACATGCAGGTTTGAATGCCTGTTGTTAGTTCTGTACGGTGTTCCATGCTTCTGGCTTGTTTTAGATGTTAGTTGTAGGTTCTTGTCCGCTCAATGGATTATTTTGACGTATTATGCCTTTAGTTGGGTGCTGCTTTATTGCTATTGCCGGTTCATAATGATTATTGCCAGGTCAGGATAGTTGTAGCTGCTTTTGCATAGTTGTGGTAGGTTTTATATAACTTTTGATGGTTCTGTCCGGTGTTGGTCGTTCTGGCCGATTCTAGACAACAGTGGTAGGTTCTGGCGAGACATTTGGTTCAATTTCTCGTGTTCTGCCTTGATTTAAATGCTGTTCGATGGTTATAGCTAGTTCGAGATGGCTATTACCGGTTCATGATAGTTTTAACTGCTTTTCCATGCTTCTGGCTTGTTTTAGCCGTTAGTGGTAAGTTCTGGTCTGCTCTGTGGATTAATTTGTCGTGTTATGCCTATAGTGAGATGCTGCTTTATGGCTTTTTCCAATTCAAAATGTTTATTGCCAGTTCAGGTTAGTTGTAGTTGCTTTTGCATGGTTGTTGTAGGTTTCATATTGCTCTTGATCGTTCTGTAAGGTGCTCGATCCTTCTGGACGGTTTAAAAAGGTAGTCGATTGTTTTGGCCTAACCTGTGGATTGATTTTTCGAGTTCTACCATGATTAAGATGCTTCATGATGGTTATTGCCAGTTTTAGATGGTTCTTTCAATTTCAGAATAGTTGTTGCTGCTTTTGCATGGTACTGGCATGTTTGAATGGCTGTTGATAGTTTTGTACGGTGTTCCATGCTTCTGGCTTGTTTTAGATGTTAGTTGTAGGTTCTTGTCCGCTCAATGGATTATTTTGTCGTATTATGCCTTTAGTTGGGTGCTGCTTTATTGCTATTGCCGGTTCATAATGATTATTGCCAGTTCAGGATAGTTGTAGCTGCTTTTGCATAGTTGTTGTAGGTTTTATATAACTTTTGATGGTTCTGTCCGGTGTTGGTCGTTCTGGCCGATTCTAGACAACAGTGGTAGGTTATGGCATGACATTTGGGTCGAGTTTTCGAGTTCGGCCTTGATTTAAATGCTGTTCGATGGTTATGGCTAGTCCTAGATGTTTATTGCCGGTTCATGATAGTCTGAGTTGCTTTTCCATGATTGTGGCAGGTTTTTTATGCCTTTTGATGGTTCTGTACGGTGCTGGATGCTTCTTGACTGTTTGAGACATTAGTCGTAGGTTCTGGCGTAACCTCTGGATTGATATTTCGTTTTCTGCCTTGATTAAGCTGCTGGTCGATGGTTATGGCCTCTTTTAGATGGTTATTTCCAATTCAGGGTAGTTTTCGCTGCTTTTCTATGGTTATGTCAGATTATATATAACTTTTGATGGCTCTGAACTGTGTTTGATATTTCTAGCATATTGTAGACGTTAGTGGTAGGTTCTGGCGAGACATTTGGTTCAATTTCTCGTGTTCTGCCTTGATTTAAATGCTGTTCGATTGTTATAGCTAGTTCTAGATGGCTATTACCGGTTCATGATAGTTTTAACTGCTTTTCCATGCTTCTGGCTTGTTTTAGACGTTAGTGGTAAGTTCTGGTCTGCTCTGTGGATTAATTTGTCGTGTTATGCCTATAGTTAGATGCTGCTTTATGGCTTTTTCCAATTCAAAATGATTAATGCTAGTTGAGGATGGTTTTAGCTGCTTTTAAATGGTTGTTCTAGGTTTTATACAGCTCTTGATGGTTCTGTAAGATGCTTGATCCTTCTGGAGAGTTTAAGAAGGTAGTGTATTGTTTTGGCCTAACCTATGGATTGATTTTTCGAGTTCTACCATGATTTAGATGCTTCATGATGGTTATGGCCAGTTTTGGATTGTTCTTTCAATTTAAGAATAGTTGTTGCTGCTTTTGCATGATACTTGCAGGTTTGAATGCCTGTTTTTAGTTCTGTACGATGTTCCATGCTTCTGGCTTGTTTTAGACGTTAGTGGTAGGTTTTGGTCTGCTCTGTGGATTAATTTGTCGTCTTATGCCTATAGTTAGATGCTGCTTAGTGGCTATTGCCAGTTCAAATGTTTATTGCCCGTTCAGGTTAGTTGTAGTTGCTTTTGCATGGTTGTTGTAGGTTTCATATTGCCCTTGATCGTTCTGTAAGGTGCTCGATCCTTCTGGACGGTTTAAAAAGGTAGTGGATTGTTTTGGCCTAACCTGTGGATTGATTTTTCGAGTTTTACCATGATTTAGATGCTTCATGATGGTTATGGCCAGTTTTAGATGGTTCTTTCAATTTCAGAATAGTTGTTGCTGCTTTTGCATGGTACTGGCAGGTTTGAATGGCTTTTGATAGTTTTGTACGGTGTTCCATGCTTCTGGCTTGTTTTAGCCCTTAGTGGTAGGTTCTGTTCTGCTCAATGGATTAATTTGTCGTATTATGCCTATAGTTGGAGGCTGCTTCATGGCTCTTGCCGGTTCAAAATGTATATTGCCAGATCAGGATAGTTATAGCTGCTTTTGCATAGTTGTGGTAGGTTTTATATAACTTTTGATGGTTTTGTCCAGTCTTGGTCGTTCTGGCCGATTCTAGACAAAAGTGGTAGGTTCTGGAGTGACATTTGGTTCCATTTTTCTTCTTCTGCCTTGATTTAAATGCTGTTCGATGGTTATGGCTAGTTCTAGATGGCCATTACCGGTTCATGATAGTCTTAACTGCTTTTCCATGGTTGTGGCAGGTTTTATATAGCTCCTGATGTTTCTGTAAAGTGTTTGATGCTTCTTGACTGTTCTCGACGTTAGTGGTAAGTTCTGGTCTGCTCTGTGGATTAATTTGTCGTGTTATGCCTATAGTTAGATGCTGCTTTATGGCTTTTTCCAGTTCAAAATGGTTATTGCTAGTTCAGGATAGTTGTAGCTGCTTTTGAATGGTTGTTTTAGATTTTATACAGCTCTTGATCGTTCTGTAAGGTTCTCGATCCTTCTGGACAGTTTAAGAAGGAAGTGTATTGTTTTGGCCTAACCTGTGGATTGATTTTTCGTGGTCTACCATATTTAGATGCTGCATGATGATTATGGCCAGTTTTAGATGGTTCTTTCAATTTCAGAATAGTTGCTGCTGCTTTTGCATGGTACTGGCATGTTTGAATGGCTGTTGATAGTTCTGTACGGTGCTCCATGCTTCTGGCTTGTTTTAGATGTTAGTTGTAGGTTCTTGTCCGCTCAATGGATTATTTTGTCGTATTATGCCTTTAGTTGGGTGCTGCTTTATTGCTATTGCCGGTTCATAATGATTATTGCCAGTTCACTATAGTTGTAGCTGCTTTTGCATAGTTTTTGTAGGTTTTATATAACTTTTGATGGTTCTGTCCGGTGTTTGTCGTTCTGGCCGATTCTAGACAACAGTGGTAGGTTCTGGCGAGACATTTGGTTCAATTTCTCGTGTTCTGCCTTGATTTAAATGCTGTTCGATGGTTATAGCTAGTTCTAGATGGCTATTACCGGTTCATGATAGTTTTAACTGCTTTTCCATGCTTCTGGCTTGTTATAGACGTTAGTGGTAAGTTCTGGTCTGCTCTGTGGATTAATTTGTCGTGTTATGCCCATAGTGAGATGCTGCTTTATGGCTTTTTCCAATTCAAAATGATAATTGCTAGTTGTGGATAGTTGTAGCTGCTTTTAAATGGTTGTTCTAGGTTTTATACAGCTCTTGATGGTTCTGTAAGATGCTCGATCGTTCTGGAGAGTTTAAGAAGGTAGTGTATTGTTTTGGCCTACCCTATGGATTGAGTTTTCGAGTTCTACCATGATTTAGATGCTTCATGATGGTTATGGCCAGTTTTGGACTGTTCTTTCAATTTAAGAATAGTTGTTGCTGCTTTTGCATGATACATGCAGGTTTGAATGCCTGTTGTTAGTTCTGTACGATGTTCCATGCTTCTGGCTTGTTTTAGACGTTAGTGGTAAGTTCTGGTCTGCTCTGTGGATTAATTTGTCGTCTTATGCCTATAGTTAGATGCTGCTTAGTGGCTATTGCCAGTTCAAATGTTTATTGCCCGTTCAGGTTAGTTGTAGTTGCTTTTGCATGGTTGTTGTAGGTTTCATATTGCCCTTGATCGTTCTGTAAGGTGCTCGATCCTTCTGGACGATTTAAAAAGGTAGTGGATTGTTTTGGCCTAACCTGTGGATTGATTTTTCGAGTTTTACCATGATTTAGATGCTTCATGATGGTTATGGCCTGTTTTAGATGGTTCTTTCAATTTCAGAATAGTTGTTGCTGCTTTTGCATGGTACTGGCAGGTTTGAATGGCTTTTGATAGTTTTGTACGGTGTTCCATGCTTCTGGCTTGTTTTAGCCCTTAGTGGTAGGTTCTGTTCTGCTCAATGGATTAATTTGTCGTATTATGCCTATAGTTGGAGGCTGCTTCATGGCTCTTGCCGGTTTAAAATGTATATTGCCAGATCAGGATAGTTATAGCTGCTTTTGCATAGTTGTGGTAGGTTTTATATAACTTTTGATGGTTTTGTCCAGTCTTGGTCGTTCTGGCCGATTCTAGACAAAAGTGGTAGGTTCTGGAGTGACATTTGGTTCCATTTTTCTTCTTCTGCCTTGATTTAAATGCTGTTCGATGGTTATGGCTAGTTCTAGATGGCCATTACCGGTTCATGATAGTCTTAACTGCTTTTCCATGGTTGTGGCAGGTTTTATATAGCTCCTGATGTTTCTGTAAAGTGTTTGATGCTTCTTGACTGTTCTCGACGTTAGTGGTAAGTTCTGGTCTGCTCTGTGGATTAATTTGTCGTGTTATGCCTATAGTTAGATGCTGCTTTATGGCTTTTTCCCGTTCAAAATGGTTATTGCTAGTTCAGGATAGTTGTAGCTGCTTTTGAATGGTTGTTTTAGATTTTATACAGCTCTTGATCGTTCTGTAAGGTTCTCGATCCTTCTGGACAGTTTAAGAAGGAAGTGTATTGTTTTGGCCTAACCTGTGGATTGATTTTTCGTGGTCTACCATATTTAGATGCTGCATGATGATTATGGCCAGTTTTAGATGGTTCTTTCAATTTCAGAATAGTTGCTGCTGCTTTTGCATGGTACTGGCATGTTTGAATGGCTGTTGATAGTTCTGTACGGTGCTCCATGCTTCTGGCTTGTTTTAGATGTTAGTTGTAGGTTCTTGTCCGCTCAATGGATTATTTTGTCGTATTATGCCTTTAGTTGGGTGCTGCTTTATTGCTATTGCCGGTTCATAATGATTATTGCCAGTTCACTATAGTTGTAGCTGCTTTTGCATAGTTTTTGTAGGTTTTATATAACTTTTGATGGTTCTGTCCGGTGTTTGTCGTTCTGGCCGATTCTAGACAACAGTGGTAGGTTCTGGCGAGACATTTGGTTCAATTTCTCGTGTTCTGCCTTGATTTAAATGCTGTTCGATGGTTATAGCTAGTTCTAGATGGCTATTACCGGTTCATGATAGTTTTAACTGCTTTTCCATGCTTCTGGCTTGTTATAGACGTTAGTGGTAAGTTCTGGTCTGCTCTGTGGATTAATTTGTCGTGTTATGCCCATAGTGAGATGCTGCTTTATGGCTTTTTCCAATTCAAAATGATAATTGCTAGTTGTGGATAGTTGTAGCTGCTTTTAAATGGTTGTTCTAGGTTTTATACAGCTCTTGATGGTTCTGTAAGATGCTCGATCGTTCTGGAGAGTTTAAGAAGGTAGTGTATTGTTTTGGCCTACCCTATGGATTGAGTTTTCGAGTTCTACCATGATTTAGATGCTTCATGATGGTTATGGCCAGTTTTGGACTGTTCTTTCAATTTAAGAATAGTTGTTGCTGCTTTTGCATGATACATGCAGGTTTGAATGCCTGTTGTTAGTTCTGTACGATGTTCCATGCTTCTGGCTTGTTTTAGACGTTAGTGGTAAGTTCTGGTCTGCTCTGTGGATTAATTTGTCGTCTTATGCCTATAGTTAGATGCTGCTTAGTGGCTATTGCCAGTTCAAATGTTTATTGCCCGTTCAGGTTAGTTGTAGTTGCTTTTGCATGGTTGTTGTAGGTTTCATATTGCCCTTGATCGTTCTGTAAGGTGCTCGATCCTTCTGGACGATTTAAAAAGGTAGTGTATTGTTTTGGCCTACCCTATGGATTGAGTTTTCGAGTTCTACCATGATTTAGATGCTTCATGATGGTTATGGCCAGTTTTGGACTGTTCTTTCAATTTAAGAATAGTTGTTGCTGCTTTTGCATGATACATGCAGGTTTGAATGCCTGTTGTTAGTTCTGTACGATGTTCCATGCTTCTGGCTTGTTTTAGACGTTAGTGGTAAGTTCTGGTCTGCTCTGTGGATTAATTTGTCGTCTTATGCCTATAGTTAGATGCTGCTTAGTGGCTATTGCCAGTTCAAATGTTTATTGCCCGTTCAGGTTAGTTGTAGTTGCTTTTGCATGGTTGTTGTAGGTTTCATATTGCCCTTGATCGTTCTGTAAGGTGCTCGATCCTTCTGGACGATTTAAAAAGGTAGTGGATTGTTTTGGCCTAACCTGTGGATTGATTTTTCGAGTTTTACCATGATTTAGATGCTTCATGATGGTTATGGCCTGTTTTAGATGGTTCTTTCAATTTCAGAATAGTTGTTGCTGCTTTTGCATGGTACTGGCAGGTTTGAATGGCTTTTGATAGTTTTGTACGGTGTTCCATGCTTCTGGCTTGTTTTAGCCCTTAGTGGTAGGTTCTGTTCTGCTCAATGGATTAATTTGTCGTATTATGCCTATAGTTGGAGGCTGCTTCATGGCTCTTGCCGGTTCAAAATGTATATTGCCAGATCAGGATAGTTATAGCTGCTTTTGCATAGTTGTGGTAGGTTTTATATAACTTTTGATGGTTTTGTCCAGTCTTGGTCGTTCTGGCCGATTCTAGACAAAAGTGGTAGGTTCTGGAGTGACATTTGGTTCCATTTTTCTTCTTCTGCCTTGATTTAAATGCTGTTCGATGGTTATGGCTAGTTCTAGATGGCCATTACCGGTTCATGATAGTCTTAACTGCTTTTCCATGGTTGTGGCAGGTTTTATATAGCTCCTGATGTTTCTGTAAAGTGTTTGATGCTTCTTGACTGTTCTCGACGTTAGTGGTAAGTTCTGGTCTGCTCTGTGGATTAATTTGTCGTGTTATGCCTATAGTTAGATGCTGCTTTATGGCTTTTTCCCGTTCAAAATGGTTATTGCTAGTTCAGGATAGTTGTAGCTGCTTTTGAATGGTTGTTTTAGATTTTATACAGCTCTTGATCGTTCTGTAAGGTTCTCGATCCTTCTGGACAGTTTAAGAAGGAAGTGTATTGTTTTGGCCTAACCTGTGGATTGATTTTTCGTGGTCTACCATATTTAGATGCTGCATGATGATTATGGCCAGTTTTAGATGGTTCTTTCAATTTCAGAATAGTTGCTGCTGCTTTTGCATGGTACTGGCATGTTTGAATGGCTGTTGATAGTTCTGTACGGTGCTCCATGCTTCTGGCTTGTTTTAGATGTTAGTTGTAGGTTCTTGTCCGCTCAATGGATTATTTTGTCGTATTATGCCTTTAGTTGGGTGCTGCTTTATTGCTATTGCCGGTTCATAATGATTATTGCCAGTTCACTATAGTTGTAGCTGCTTTTGCATAGTTTTTGTAGGTTTTATATAACTTTTGATGGTTCTGTCCGGTGTTTGTCGTTCTGGCCGATTCTAGACAACAGTGGTAGGTTCTGGCGAGACATTTGGTTCAATTTCTCGTGTTCTGCCTTGATTTAAATGCTGTTCGATGGTTATAGCTAGTTCTAGATGGCTATTACCGGTTCATGATAGTTTTAACTGCTTTTCCATGCTTCTGGCTTGTTTTAGACGTTAGTGGTAAGTTCTGGTCTGCTCTGTGGATTAATTTGTCGTGTTATGCCCATAGTGAGATGCTGCTTTATGGCTTTTTCCAATTCAAAATGATAATTGCTAGTTGTGGATAGTTGTAGCTGCTTTTAAATGGTTGTTCTAGGTTTTATACAGCTCTTGATGGTTCTGTAAGATGCTCGATCGTTCTGGAGAGTTTAAGAAGGTAGTGTATTGTTTTGGCCTACCCTATGGATTGAGTTTTCGAGTTCTACCATGATTTAGATGCTTCATGATGGTTATGGCCAGTTTTGGACTGTTCTTTCAATTTAAGAATAGTTGTTGCTGCTTTTGCATGATACATGCAGGTTTGAATGCCTGTTGTTAGTTCTGTACGATGTTCCATGCTTCTGGCTTGTTTTAGACATTAGTGGTAAGTTCTGGTCTACTCTGTGGATTAATTTGTCGTCTTATGCCTATAGTTAGATGCTGCTTAGTGGCTATTGCCAGTTCAAATGTTTATTGCCCGTTCAGGTTAGTTGTAGTTGCTTTTGCATGGTTGTTGTAGGTTTCATATTGCTCTTGATCGTTCTGTAAGGTGCTCGATCCTTCTGGACGGTTTAAAAAGGTAGTGGATTGTTTTGGCCTAACCTGTGGATTGATTTTTCGAGTTCTACCATGATTTAGATGCTTCATGATGGTTATGGCCAGTTTTAGATGGTTCTTTCAATTTCAGAATAGTTGTTGCTGCTTTTGCATGGTACTGGCATATTTGAATGGCTGTTGATAGTTTTGTACGGTGTTCCATGCTTCTGGCTTGTTTTAGATGTTAGTTGTAGGTTCTTGTCCGCTCAATGGATTATTTTGTCGTATTATGCCTTTAGTTGGGTGCTGCTTTATTGCTATTGCCGGTTCATAATGATTATTGCCAGTTCAGGATAGTTGTAGCTGCTTTTGCATAGTTGTGGGAGGTTTTATATAACTTTTGATGGTTTTGTCCGGTGTTGGTCGTTCTGGCCGATTCTAGACAACAGTGGTAGGTTCTGGCGAGACATTTGGTTCAATTTCTCGTGTTCTGCCTTGATTTAAATGCTGTTCGATGGTTATAGCTAGTTCGAGATGGCTATTACCGGTTCATGATAGTTTTAACTGCTTTTCCATGCTTCTGGCTTGTTTTAGATGTTAGTTGTAGGTTATTGTCCGCTCAATGGATTATTTTGTCGTATTATGCCTTTAGTTGGGTGCTGCTTTATTACTATTGCAGGTTCATAATGATTATTGCCAGTTCAGGATAGTTGTAGCTGCTTTTGCATAGTTGTGGTAGGTTTTATATAACTTTTGATGGTTTTGTCCAGTGTTGGTCGTTCGGGCCGATTCTAGACAACAGTGGTAGGTTCTGGAGTGACATTTGGTTCCATTTTTCTTCTTCTGCCTTGATTTAAATGCTGTTCGATGGTTATGGCTAGTTCTAGATGACCATTACCGGTTCATGATAGTCTTAACTGATTTTCCATGGTTGTGGCAGGTTTTATATTGCTCCTGATGTTTCTGTAAAGTGTTTGATGCTTCTTGACTGTTCTCGACGTTAGTGGTAAGTTCTGGTCTGCTCTGTGGATTAATTTGTCGTGTTATGCCTATAGTTAGATGCTGCTTTATGGCTTTTTCCAGTTCAAAATGGTTATTGCTAGTTCAGGATAATTGTAGCTGCTTTTGAATGGTTGTTTTAGATTTTATACAGCTCTTGATCGTTCTGTAAGGTTCTCGATCCTTCTGGACAGTTTAAGAAGGAAGTGTATTGTTTTGGCCTAACCTGTGGATTGATTTTTCGTGGTCTACCATGTTTAGATGCTGCATGATGATTATGGCCAGTTTTAGATGGTTCTTTCAATTTCAGAATAGTTGCTGCTGCTTTTGCATGGTACTGGCATGTTTGAATGGCTGTTGATAGTTCTGTACGGTGCTCCATGCTTCTGGCTTGTTTTAGATGTTAGTTGTAGGTTCTTGTCCGCTCAATGGATTATTTTGTCGTATTATGCCTTTAGTTGGGTGCTGCTTTATTGCTATTGCCGGTTCATAATGATTATTGCCAGTTCAGTATAATTGTAGCTGCTTTTGCATAGTTGTGGTAGGTTTTATATAACTTTTGATGGTTCTGTCCGGTGTTGGTCGTTCTGGCCGATTCTAGACAACAGTGGTAGGTTCTGGCGAGACATTTGGTTCAATTTCTCGTGTTCTGCCTTGATTTAAATGCTGTTCGATGGTTATAGCTAGTTCGAGATGGCTATTACCGGTTCATGATAGTTTTAACTGCTTTTCCATGCTTCTGGCTTGTTTTAGACGTTAGTGGTAAGTTCTGGTCTGCTCTGTGGATTAATTTGTCGTGTTATGCCCATAGTGAGATGCTGCTTTATGGCTTTTTCCAATTCAAAATGATTATTGCTAGTTGAGGATAGTTGTAGCTTCTTTTAAATGGTTGTTCTAGGTTTTATACAGCTCTTGATGGTTCTGTAAGATGCTCGATCCTTCTGGAGAGTTTAAGAAGGTAGTGTATTGCTTTGGCCTAACCTATGGATTGATTTTTCGAGTTCTACCATGATTTAGATGCTTCATGATGGTTATGGCCAGTTTTGGAATGTTCTTTCAATTTAAGAATAGTTGTTGTTGCTTTTGCATGATAATTGCAGGTTTGAATGCCTGTTGTTAGTTCTCTACGATGTTCCATGCTTCTGGCTTGTTTTAGACGTTAATGGTAGGTTTTGGTCTGCTCTGTGGATTAATTTGTCGTCTTATGCCTATAGTTAGATGCTGCTTAGTGGCTATTGCCAGTTCAAATGTTTATTGCCAGTTCAGGTTAGTTGTAGTTGCTTTTGCATGGTTGTTGTAGGTTTCATATTGCTCTTGATCGTTCTGTAAGGTGCTCGATCCTTCTGGACGGTTTAAAAAGGTAGTGGATTGTTTTGGCCTAACCTGTGGATTGATTTTTCGAGTTCTACCATGATTTAGATGCTACATGATGGTTATGGCCAGTTTTAGATGGTTCTTTCAATTTCAGAATAGTTGTTGCTGCTTTTGCATGGTACTGGCATGTTTGAATGGCTGTTGATAGTTTTGTACGGTGTTCCATGCTTCTGGCTTGTTTTAGATGTTAGTTGTAGGTTCTTGTCCGCTCAATGGATTATTTTGTCGTATCATGCCTTTAGTTGGGTGCTGCTTTATTGCTATTGCCGGTTCATAATGATTATTGCCAGTTCAGGATAGTTGTAGCTGCTTTTGCATTGTTGTGGTAGGTTTTATATAACTTTTGATGGTTCTGTCCGGTGTTGGTCGTTCTGGCCGATTCTAGACAACAGTGGTAGGTTCTGGCGAGACATTTGGTTCAATTTCTCGTGTTCTGCCTTGATTTAAAAGCTGTTCGATGGTTATAGCTAGTTCTAGATGGCTATTACCGGTTCATGATAGTTTTAACTGCTTTTCCATGCTTCTGGCTTGTTTTAGACGTTAGTGGTAAGTTCTGGTCTGCTCTGTGGATTAATTTGTCGTGTTATGCCTATAGTTAGATGCTGCTTTATGGCTTTTTCCAGTTCAAAATGGTTATTGCTAGTTCAGGATAATTGTAGCTGCTTTTGAATGGTTGTTTTAGATTTTATACAGCTCTTGATCGTTCTGTAAGGTTCTCGATCCTTCTGGACAGTTTAAGAGGGAAGTGTATTGTTTTGGCCTAACCTGTGGATTGATTTTTCGAGGTCAACCATGTTTAGATGCTGCATGATGATTATGGCCAGTTTTAGATGGTTCTTTCAATTTCAGAATAGTTGCTGCTGCTTTTGCATGGTACTGGCATGTTTGAATGGCTGTTGATAGTTCTGTACGGTGCTCCATTATTTTGGCTTGTTTTAGATGTTAGTTGTAGGTTCTTTTCCGCTCAATGGATTATTTTGTCGTATTATGCCTTTAGTTGGGTGCTGCTTTATTGCTATTGCCGGTTCATAATGATTATTGCCAGTTCAGGATAGTTGTAGCTGCTTTTGCATAGTTATGGTAGGTTTTATATAACTTTTGATGGTTCTTTCCGGTGTTGGTCGTTCTGGCCGATTCTAGACAACAGTGGTAGGTTCTGGCGAGACATTTTGTTCAATTTCTCGTGTTCTGCCTTGATTTAAAAGCTGTTCGATGGTTATAGCTAGTTCTAGATGGCTATTACCGGTTCATGATAGTTTGAGTTGCTTTTCCATGATTGTGGCAGGTTTTCTATGTCTTTTGATGGTTCTGTACGGTGCTGGATGCTTGTTGACTGTTTGAGACATTAGTCGTAGGTTCTGGCGTAACCTCTGGATTGATATTTCGTTTTCTGCCTTGATTAAGCTGCTGGTCGATGGATATGGCTTCTTTTAGATGGTTATTTCCAATTCAGGGTAGTTTTCTCCGCGTTTCTATTGTTATGTCAGATTATATATAACTTTTGATGGCTCTGAACTGTGTTTGATATTTCTAGCATATTGTAGACGTTAGTGGTAGGATCTGGCGTGACATGTGGATCGATTTTTTGAGTTCTGCATTGATTTAGATGTTGGTAGACGGTTATGGCCAGTTCTAGATGGTAATTGTCGGTTCAGGATAGTTGTAGCTGCTTGGCATGGTTTTGGCAGGTTTTATATAGCTCCTGATGTTTGGGTAAAGTGTTTGATGCTTCTGGACTGTTCTAGACGTTAGTGGTAGGTTCTGGTTTGCTCAGTGGATTAATTTGTCGTGTTATGCCTATAGTTAGATGCTGCTTTATGGCTTTTGCCAGTGCAAATGTTTATTGCCAGTTCAGGAAAGTTTTAGCAGCTTTTGCATGGTTGTTATAGGTTTTATACAGCTCTTGATGGTTCTGTAAGGTGCTCGATGCTTCTGGACAGTTTGAGAAGGTAGTGGATTGTTTTGGCCTAACCTGTGGATTGATTTTTCGAGGTCAACCATGTTTAGATGCTGCATGATGATTATGGCCAGTTTTAGATGGTTCTTTCAATTTCAGAATAGTTGCTGCTGCTTTTGCATGATACTTGCAGGTTTGAATGCCTGTTGTTAGTTCTGTACGATGTTCCATGCTTTTGGCTTGTTTTAGACGTTAGTGGTAAGTTTTGGTCTGCTCTGTGGATTAATTTGTCGTGTTATGCCTATAGTTAGATGCTGCTTAGTGGCTATTGCCAGTTCAAATGTTTATTGCCAGTTCAGGTTAGTTGTAGTTGCTTTTGCATGGTTGTTGTAGGTTTCATATTGCTCTTGATCGTTCTGTAAGGTGCTCGATCCTTCTGGACGGTTTAAAAAGGTAGTGGATTGTTTTGGCCCAACCTGTGGATTGATTTTTCGAGTTCTACCATGATTTAGATGCTTCATGATGGTTATTGCCAGTTTTAGATGGTTCTTTCAATTTCAGAATAGTTGTTGCTGCTTTTGCATGGTACTGGCAGGGTTGAATGGCTGTTGATAGTTTTGTACGGTGTTCCATGCTTCTGGCTTGTTTTAGATGTTAGTTGTAGGTTCTTGTCCGCTCAATGGATTATTTTGTCGTATTATGCCTTTAGTTGGGTGCTGCTTTATTGCTATTGCCGGTTCATAATGATTATTGCCAGTTCAGGATAGTTGTAGCTGCTTTTGCATAGTTGTGGTAGGTTTTATATAACTTTTGATGGTTCTGTCCGGTGTTGGTCGTTCTGGCCGATTCTAGACAACAGTGGTAGGTTCTGGCGAGACATTTGGTTCAATTACTCGTGTTCTGCCTTGATTTAAATGCTGTTCGATGGTTATAGCTAGTTCGAGATGGCTATTAGCGGTTCATGATAGTTTTAACTGCTTTTGCATGCTTCTGGCTTGTTTTAGATTTTAGTTGTAGGTTCTTGTCCGCTCAATGGATTATTTTGTCGTATTATGCCCTTAGTTGGGTGCTGCTTTATTGCTATTGCCGGTTCATAATGATTATTGCCAGTTCAGGATAGTTGTAGCTGCTTTTGCATAGTTGTGGTAGGTTTTATATAACTTTTGATTGTTCTGTCCGGTGTTGGTCGTTCTGGCCGATTCTAGACAACAGTGGTAGGTTCTGGCGAGACATTTGGTTCAATTTCTCGTGTTCTGCCTTGATTTAAATGCTGTTCGATGGTTATAGCTAGTTCGAGATGGCTATTACCGGTTCATGATAGTTTAAACTGCTTTTCCATGCTTCTGGCTTGTTTTAGATGTTAGTTGTAGGTTCTTGTCCGCTCAATGGATTATTTTGTCGTATTATGCCTTTAGTTGGATGCTGCTTTATTGCTATTGCCGGTTCATAATGATTATTGCCAGTTCAGGATAGTTGTAGCTGCTTTTGCATAGTTGTTGTAGGTTTTATATAACTTTTGATGGTTCTGTCCAGTGTTGGTCGTTCTGGCCGATTCTAGACAACAGTGGTAGGTTCTGGCGAGACATTTGGTTCACTTTCTCGTGTTCTGCCTTGTTTTAAACGCTGTTCGATGGTTATAGCTAGTTCGAGATGGCTATTACCGGTTCATGATAGTTTTAACTGCTTTTCCATGCTTCTGGCTTGTTTTAGATGTTAGTTGTAGGTTCTTGTCCGCTCAATGGACTATTTTGTCGTATTATGCCTTTAGTTGGGTGCTGCTTTATTGCTATTGCCGGTTCATAATGATTATTGCCAGTTCAGGATAGTTGTAGCTGCTTTTGCATAGTTGTGGTAGGTTTTATATAACTTTTGATGGTTCTGTCCGGTGTTGGTCGTTCTGGCCGATTCTAGACAACAGTGGTAGGTTCTGGCGAGACATTTGGTTCAATTTCTCGTGTTCTGCCTTGATTTAAATGCTGTTCGATGGTTATAGCTAGTTCGAGATGGCTATTACCGGTTCATGATAGTTTTAACTGCTTTTCCATGCTTCTGGCTTGTTTTAGACGTTAGTGGTAAGTTCTGGTCTGCTCTGTGGATTAATTTGTCGTGTTATGCCCATAGTGAGATGCTGCTTTATGGCTTTTTCCAATTCAAAATGATTAATGCTAGTTGAGGATAGTTGTAGCTGCTTTTAAATGGTTGTTCTAGGTTTTATACAGCTCTTGATGGTTCTGTAAGATGCTTGATCCTTCTGGAGAGTTTAAGAAGGTAGTGTATTGTTTTGGCCTACCCTATGGATTGAGTTTTCGAGTTCTACCATGATTTAGATGCTTCATGATGGTTATGGCCAGTTTTGGACTGTTCTTTCAATTTAAGAATAGTTGTTGCTGCTTTTGCATGATACTTGCAGGTTTGAATGCCTGTTGTTAGTTCTGTACGATGTTCCATGCTTCTGGCTTGTTTTAGACGTTAGTGGTAGGTTTTGGTCTGCTCTGTGGATTAATTTGTCGTCTTATGCCTATAGTTAGATGCTGCTTAGTGGCTATTGCCAGTTCAAATGTTTATTGCCCGTTCAGGTTAGTTGTAGTTGCTTTTGCATGGTTGTTGTAGGTTTCATATTGCCCTTGATCGTTCTGTAAGGTGCTCGATCCTTCTGGACGATTTAAAAAGGTAGTGGATTGTTTTGGCCTAACCTGTGGATTGATTTTTCGAGTTTTACCATGATTTAGATGCTTCATGATGGTTATGGCCTGTTTTAGATGGTTCTTTCAATTTCAGAATAGTTGTTGCTGCTTTTGCATGGTACTGGCAGGTTTGAATGGCTTTTGATAGTTTTGTACGGTGTTCCATGCTTCTGGCTTGTTTTAGCCCTTAGTGGTAGGTTCTGTTCTGCTCAATGGATTAATTTGTCGTATTATGCCTATAGTTGGAGGCTGCTTCATGGCTCTTGCCGGTTCAAAATGTATATTGCCAGATCAGGATAGTTATAGCTGCTTTTGCATAGTTGTGGTAGGTTTTATATAACTTTTGATGGTTTTGTCCAGTCTTGGTCGTTCTGGCCGATTCTAGACAAAAGTGGTAGGTTCTGGAGTGACATTTGGTTCCATTTTTCTTCTTCTGCCTTGATTTAAATGCTGTTCGATGGTTATGGCTAGTTCTAGATGGCCATTACCGGTTCATGATAGTCTTAACTGCTTTTCCATGGTTGTGGCAGGTTTTATATAGCTCCTGATGTTTCTGTAAAGTGTTTGATGCTTCTTGACTGTTCTCGACGTTAGTGGTAAGTTCTGGTCTGCTCTGTGGATTAATTTGTCGTGTTATGCCTATAGTTAGATGCTGCTTTATGGCTTTTTCCCGTTCAAAATGGTTATTGCTAGTTCAGGATAGTTGTAGCTGCTTTTGAATGGTTGTTTTAGATTTTATACAGCTCTTGATCGTTCTGTAAGGTTCTCGATCCTTCTGGACAGTTTAAGAAGGAAGTGTATTGTTTTGGCCTAACCTGTGGATTGATTTTTCGTGGTCTACCATATTTAGATGCTGCATGATGATTATGGCCAGTTTTAGATGGTTCTTTCAATTTCAGAATAGTTGCTGCTGCTTTTGCATGGTACTGGCATGTTTGAATGGCTGTTGATAGTTCTGTACGGTGCTCCATGCTTCTGGCTTGTTTTAGATGTTAGTTGTAGGTTCTTGTCCGCTCAATGGATTATTTTGTCGTATTATGCCTTTAGTTGGGTGCTGCTTTATTGCTATTGCCGGTTCATAATGATTATTGCCAGTTCACTATAGTTGTAGCTGCTTTTGCATAGTTTTTGTAGGTTTTATATAACTTTTGATGGTTCTGTCCGGTGTTTGTCGTTCTGGCCGATTCTAGACAACAGTGGTAGGTTCTGGCGAGACATTTGGTTCAATTTCTCGTGTTCTGCCTTGATTTAAATGCTGTTCGATGGTTATAGCTAGTTCTAGATGGCTATTACCGGTTCATGATAGTTTTAACTGCTTTTCCATGCTTCTGGCTTGTTTTAGACGTTAGTGGTAAGTTCTGGTCTGCTCTGTGGATTAATTTGTCGTGTTATGCCCATAGTGAGATGCTGCTTTATGGCTTTTTCCAATTCAAAATGATAATTGCTAGTTGTGGATAGTTGTAGCTGCTTTTAAATGGTTGTTCTAGGTTTTATACAGCTCTTGATGGTTCTGTAAGATGCTCGATCGTTCTGGAGAGTTTAAGAAGGTAGTGTATTGTTTTGGCCTACCCTATGGATTGAGTTTTCGAGTTCTACCATGATTTAGATGCTTCATGATGGTTATGGCCAGTTTTGGACTGTTCTTTCAATTTAAGAATAGCTGTTGCTGCTTTTGCATGATACATGCAGGTTTGAATGCCTGTTGTTAGTTCTGTACGATGTTCCATGCTTCTGGCTTGTTTTAGACGTTAGTGGTAAGTTCTGGTCTGCTCTGTGGATTAATTTGTCGTCTTATGCCTATAGTTAGATGCTGCTTAGTGGCTATTGCCAGTTCAAATGTTTATTGCCCGTTCAGGTTAGTTGTAGTTGCTTTTGCATGGTTGTTGTAGGTTTCATATTGCTCTTGATCGTTCTGTAAGGTGCTCGATCCTTCTGGACGGTTTAAAAAGGTAGTGGATTGTTTTGGCCTAACCTGTGGATTGATTTTTCGAGTTCTACCATGATTTAGATGCTTCATGATGGTTATGGCCAGTTTTAGATGGTTCTTTCAATTTCAGAATAGTTGTTGCTGCTTTTGCATGGTACTGGCATATTTGAATGGCTGTTGATAGTTTTGTACGGTGTTCCATGCTTCTGGCTTGTTTTAGATGTTAGTTGTAGGTTCTTGTCCGCTCAATGGATTATTTTGTCGTATTATGCCTTTAGTTGGGTGCTGCTTTATTGCTATTGCCGGTTCATAATGATTATTGCCAGTTCAGGATAGTTGTAGCTGCTTTTGCATAGTTGTGGGAGGTTTTATATAACTTTTGATGGTTTTGTCCGGTGTTGGTCGTTCTGGCCGATTCTAGACAACAGTGGTAGGTTCTGGCGAGACATTTGGTTCAATTTCTCGTGTTCTGCCTTGATTTAAATGCTGTTCGATGGTTATAGCTAGTTCGAGATGGCTATTACCGGTTCATGATAGTTTTAACTGCTTTTCCATGCTTCTGGCTTGTTTTAGATGTTAGTTGTAGGTTATTGTCCGCTCAATGGATTATTTTGTCGTATTATGCCTTTAGTTGGGTGCTGCTTTATTACTATTGCAGGTTCATAATGATTATTGCCAGTTCAGGATAGTTGTAGCTGCTTTTGCATAGTTGTGGTAGGTTTTATATAACTTTTGATGGTTTTGTCCAGTGTTGGTCGTTCGGGCCGATTCTAGACAACAGTGGTAGGTTCTGGAGTGACATTTGGTTCCATTTTTCTTCTTCTGCCTTGATTTAAATGCTGTTCGATGGTTATGGCTAGTTCTAGATGACCATTACCGGTTCATGATAGTCTTAACTGATTTTCCATGGTTGTGGCAGGTTTTATATTGCTCCTGATGTTTCTGTAAAGTGTTTGATGCTTCTTGACTGTTCTCGACGTTAGTGGTAAGTTCTGGTCTGCTCTGTGGATTAATTTGTCGTGTTATGCCTATAGTTAGATGCTGCTTTATGGCTTTTTCCAGTTCAAAATGGTTATTGCTAGTTCAGGATAATTGTAGCTGCTTTTGAATGGTTGTTTTAGATTTTATACAGCTCTTGATCGTTCTGTAAGGTTCTCGATCCTTCTGGACAGTTTAAGAAGGAAGTGTATTGTTTTGGCCTAACCTGTGGATTGATTTTTCGTGGTCTACCATGTTTAGATGCTGCATGATGATTATGGCCAGTTTTAGATGGTTCTTTCAATTTCAGAATAGTTGCTGCTGCTTTTGCATGGTACTGGCATGTTTGAATGGCTGTTGATAGTTCTGTACGGTGCTCCATGCTTCTGGCTTGTTTTAGATGTTAGTTGTAGGTTCTTGTCCGCTCAATGGATTATTTTGTCGTATTATGCCTTTAGTTGGGTGCTGCTTTATTGCTATTGCCGGTTCATAATTATTATTGCCAGTTCAGTATAATTGTAGCTGCTTTTGCATAGTTGTGGTAGGTTTTATATAACTTTTGATGGTTCTGTCCGGTGTTGGTCGTTCTGGCCGATTCTAGACAACAGTGGTAGGTTCTGGCGAGACATTTGGTTCAATTTCTCGTGTTCTGCCTTGATTTAAATGCTGTTCGATGGTTATAGCTAGTTCGAGATGGCTATTACCGGTTCATGATAGTTTTAACTGCTTTTCCATGCTTCTGGCTTGTTTTAGACGTTAGTGGTAAGTTCTGGTCTGCTCTGTGGATTAATTTGTCGTGTTATGCCCATAGTGAGATGCTGCTTTATGGCTTTTTCCAATTCAAAATGATTATTGCTAGTTGAGGATAGTTGTAGCTTCTTTTAAATGGTTGTTCTAGGTTTTATACAGCTCTTGATGGTTCTGTAAGATGCTCGATCCTTCTGGAGAGTTTAAGAAGGTAGTGTATTGCTTTGGCCTAACCTATGGATTGATTTTTCGAGTTCTACCATGATTTAGATGCTTCATGATGGTTATGGCCAGTTTTGGAATGTTCTTTCAATTTAAGAATAGTTGTTGTTGCTTTTGCATGATAATTGCAGGTTTGAATGCCTGTTGTTAGTTCTCTACGATGTTCCATGCTTGTGGCTTGTTTTAGACGTTAATGGTAGGTTTTGGTCTGCTCTGTGGATTAATTTGTCGTCTTATGCCTATAGTTAGATGCTGCTTAGTGGCTATTGCCAGTTCAAATGTTTATTGCCAGTTCAGGTTAGTTGTAGTTGCTTTTGCATGGTTGTTGTAGGTTTCATATTGCTCTTGATCGTTCTGTAAGGTGCTCGATCCTTCTGGACGGTTTAAAAAGGTAGTGGATTGTTTTGGCCTAACCTGTGGATTGATTTTTCGAGTTCTACCATGATTTAGATGCTTCATGATGGTTATGGCCAGTTTTAGATGGTTCTTTCAATTTCAGAATAGTTGTTGCTGCTTTTGCATGGTACTGGCATGTTTGAATGGCTGTTGATAGTTTTGTACGGTGTTCCATGCTTCTGGCTTGTTTTAGATGTTAGTTGTAGGTTCTTGTCCGCTCAATGGATTATTTTGTCGTATCATGCCTTTAGTTGGGTGCTGCTTTATTGCTATTGCCGGTTCATAATGATTATTGCCAGTTCAGGATAATTGTAGCTGCTTTTGCATTGTTGTGGTAGGTTTTATATAACTTTTGATGGTTCTGTCCGGTGTTGGTCGTTCTGGCCGATTCTAGACAACAGTGGTAGGTTCTGGCGAGACATTTGGTTCAATTTCTCGTGTTCTGCCTTGATTTAAAAGCTGTTCGATGGTTATAGCTAGTTCTAGATGGCTATTACCGGTTCATGATAGTTTTAACTGCTTTTCCATGCTTCTGGCTTGTTTTAGACGTTAGTGGTAAGTTCTGGTCTGCTCTGTGGATTAATTTGTCGTGTTATGCCTATAGTTAGATGCTGCTTTATGGCTTTTTCCAGTTCAAAATGGTTATTGCTAGTTCAGGATAATTGTAGCTGCTTTTGAATGGTTGTTTTAGATTTTATACAGCTCTTCATCGTTCTGTAAGGTTCTCGATCCTTCTGGACAGTTTAAGAGGGAAGTGTATTGTTTTGGCCTAACCTGTGGATTGATTTTTCGAGGTCAACCATGTTTAGATGCTGCATGATGATTATGGCCAGTTTTAGATGGTTCTTTCAATTTCAGAATAGTTGCTGCTGCTTTTGCATGGTACTGGCATGTTTGAATGGCTGTTGATAGTTCTGTACGGTGCTCCATTATTTTGGCTTGTTTTAGATGTTAGTTGTAGGTTCTTTTCCGCTCAATGGATTATTTTGTCGTATTATGCCTTTAGTTGGGTGCTGCTTTATTGCTATTGCCGGTTCATAATGATTATTGCCAGTTCAGGATAGTTGTAGCTGCTTTTGCATAGTTATGGTAGGTTTTATATAACTTTTGATGGTTCTGTCCGGTGTTGGTCGTTCTGGCCGATTCTAGACAACAGTGGTAGATTCTGGCGAGACATTTTGTTCAATTTCTCGTGTTCTGCCTTGATTTAAAAGCTGTTCGATGGTTATAGCTAGTTCTAGATGGCTATTACCGGTTCATGATAGTTTGAGTTGCTTTTCCATGATTGTGGCAGGTTTTCTATGTCTTTTGATGGTTCTGTACGGTGCTGGATGCTTGTTGACTGTTTGAGACATTAGTCGTAGGTTCTGGCGTAACCTCTGGATTGATATTTCGTTTTCTGCCTTGATTAAGCTGCTGGTCGATGGTTATGGCTTCTTTTAGATGGTTATTTCCAATTCAGGGTAGTTTTCTCCGCGTTTCTATTGTTATGTCAGATTATATATAACTTTTGATGGCTCTGAACTGTGTTTGATATTTCTAGCATATTGTAGACGTTAGTGGTAGGATCTGGCGTGACATGTGGATCGATTTTTTGAGTTCTGCATTGATTTAGATGTTGGTAGACGGTTATGGCCAGTTCTAGATGGTAATTGCCGGTTCAGGATAGTTGTAGCTGCTTGGCATGGTTTTGGCAGGTTTTATATAGCTCCTGATGTTTGGGTAAAGTGTTTGATGCTTCTGGACTGTTCTAGACGTTAGTGGTAGGTTCTGGTTTGCTCAGTGGATTAATTTGTCGTGTTATGCCTATAGTTAGATGCTGCTTTATGGCTTTTGCCAGTGCAAATGTTTATTGCCAGTTCAGGAAAGTTTTAGCAGCTTTTGCATGGTTGTTATAGGTTTTATACAGCTCTTGATGGTTCTGTAAGGTGCTCGATGCTTCTGGACAGTTTGAGAAGGTAGTGGATTGTTTTGGCCTAACCTGTGGATTGATTTTTCGAGGTCAACCATGTTTAGATGCTGCATGATGATTATGGCCAGTTTTAGATGGTTCTTTCAATTTCAGAATAGTTGCTGCTGCTTTTGCATGATACTTGCAGGTTTGAATGCCTGTTGTTAGTTCTGTACGATGTTCCATGCTTTTGGCTTGTTTTAGACGTTAGTGGTAAGTTTTGGTCTGCTCTGTGGATTAATTTGTCGTCTTATGCCTATAGTTAGATGCTGCTTAGTGGCTATTGCCAGTTCAAATGTTTATTGCCAGTTCAGGTTAGTTGTAGTTGCTTTTGCATGGTTGTTGTAGGTTTCATATTGCTCTTGATCGTTCTGTAAGGTGCTCGATCCTTCTGGACGGTTTAAAAAGGTAGTGGATTGTTTTGGCCCAACCTGTGGATTGATTTTTCGAGTTCTACCATGATTTAGATGCTTCATGATGGTTATTGCCAGTTTTAGATGGTTCTTTCAATTTCAGAATAGTTGTTGCTGCTTTTGCATGCTACTGGCAGGGTTGAATGGCTGTTGATAGTTTTGTACGGTGTTCCATGCTTCTGGCTTGTTTTAGATGTTAGTTGTAGGTTCTTGTCCGCTCAATGGATTATTTTGTCGTATTATGCCTTTAGTTGGGTGCTGCTTTATTGCTATTGCCGGTTCATAATGATTATTGCCAGTTCAGGATAGTTGTAGCTGCTTTTGCATAGTTGTGGTAGGTTTTATATAACTTTTGATGGTTCTGTCCGGTGTTGGTCGTTCTGGCCGATTCTAGACAACAGTGGTAGGTTCTGGCGAGACATTTGGTTCAATTACTCGTGTTCTGCCTTGATTTAAATGCTGTTCGATGGTTATAGCTAGTTCGAGATGGCTATTAGCGGTTCATGATAGTTTTAACTGCTTTTGCATGCTTCTGGCTTGTTTTAGATTTTAGTTGTAGGTTCTTGTCCACTCAATGGATTATTTTGTCGTATTATGCCCTTAGTTGGGTGCTGCTTTATTGCTATTGCCGGTTCATAATGATTATTGCCAGTTCAGGATAGTTGTAGCTGCTTTTGCATAGTTGTGGTAGGTTTTATATAACTTTTGATGGTTCTGTCCGGTGTTGGTCGTTCTGGCCGATTCTAGACAACAGTGGTAGGTTCTGGCGAGACATTTGGTTCAATTTCTCGTGTTCTGCCTTGATTTAAATGCTGTTCGATGGTTATAGCTAGTTCGAGATGGCTATTACCGGTTCATGATAGTTTAAACTGCTTTTCCATGCTTCTGGCTTGTTTTAGATGTTAGTTGTAGGTTCTTGTCCGCTCAATGGATTATTTTGTCGTATTATGCCTTTAGTTGGATGCTGCTTTATTGCTATTGCCGGTTCATAATGATTATTGCCAGTTCAGGATAGTTGTAGCTGCTTTTCCATAGTTGTTGTAGGTTTTATATAACTTTTGATGGTTCTGTCCAGTGTTGGTCGTTCTGGCCGATTCTAGACAACAGTGGTAGGTTCTGGCGAGACATTTGGTTCACTTTCTCGTGTTCTGCCTTGATTTAAACGCTGTTCGATGGTTATAGCTAGTTCGAGATGGCTATTACCGGTTCATGATAGTTTTAACTGCTTTTCCATGCTTCTGGCTTGTTTTAGATGTTAGTTGTAGGTTCTTGTCCGCTCAATGGACTATTTTGTCGTATTATGCCTTTAGTTGGGTGCTGCTTTATTGCTATTGCCGGTTCATAATGATTATTGCCAGTTCAGGATAGTTGTAGCTGCTTTTGCATAGTTGTGGTAGGTTTTATATAACTTTTGATGGTTCTGTCCGGTGTTGGTCGTTCTGGCCGATTCTAGACAACAGTGGTAGGTTCTGGCGAGACATTTGGTTCAATTTCTCGTGTTCTGCCTTGATTTAAATGCTGTTCGATGGTTATAGCTAGTTCGAGATGGCTATTACCGGTTCATGATAGTTTTAACTGCTTTTCCATGCTTCTGGCTTGTTTTAGACGTTAGTGGTAAGTTCTGGTCTGCTCTGTGGATTAATTTGTCGTGTTATGCCCATAGTGAGATGCTGCTTTATGGCTTTTTCCAATTCAAAATGATTAATGCTAGTTGAGGATAGTTGTAGCTGCTTTTAAATGGTTGTTCTAGGTTTTATACAGCTCTTGATGGTTCTGTAAGATGCTTGATCCTTCTGGAGAGTTTAAGAAGGTAGTGTATTGTTTTGGCCTAACCTATGGATTGATTTTTCGAGTTCTACCATGATTTAGATGCTTCATGATGGTTATGGCCAGTTTTGGACTGTTCTTTCAATTTAAGAATAGTTGTTGCTGCTTTTGCATGATACTTGCAGGTTTGAATGCCTGTTGTTAGTTCTGTACGATGTTCCATGCTTCTGGCTTGTTTTAGACGTTAGTGGTAGGTTTTGGTCTGCTCTGTGGATTAATTTGTCGTCTTATGCCTATAGTTAGATGCTGCTTAGTGGCTATTGCCAGTTCAATTGTTTATTGCCAGTTCAGATTAGTTGTAGCTGCTTTTGCATGGTTGTTGTAGGTTTCATATTGCTCTTGATCGTTCTGTAAGGTGCTCGATCCTTCTGGACGGTTTAAAAAGGTAGTGGATTGTTTTGGCCTAACCTGTGGATTGATTTTTCGAGTTCTACCATGATTTAGATGCTTCATGATGGTTATGGCCAGTTTTAGATGGTTCTTTCAATTTCAGAATAGTTGTTGCTGCTTTTGCATGGTACTGGCATGTTTGAATGGCTGTTGATAGTTTTGTACGGTGTTCCATGCTTCTGGCTTGTTTTAGATGTTAGTTGTAGGTTCTTGTCCGCTCAATGGATTATTTTGTCGTATTATGCCTTTAGTTGGGTGCTGCTTTATTGCTATTGCCGGTTCATAATGATTATTGCCAGTTCAGGATAGTTGTAGCTGGTTTTGCATAGTTGTGGTAGGTTTTATATAACTTTTGATGGTTCTGTCCGGTGTTGGTCGCTCTGGACGATTCTAGACAACAGTGGTAGGTTCTGGCGAGACATTTGGTTCAATTTCTCGTGTTCTGCCTTGATTTAAATGCTGTTCGATTGTTATAGCTAGTTCTAGATGGCTATTACCGGTTCATGATAGTTTTAACTGCTTTTCCATGCTTCTGGCTTGTTTTAGACGTTAGTGGTAAGTTCTGGTCTGCTCTGTGGATTAATTTGTCGTGTTATGCCTATAGTTAGATGCTGCTTAGTGGCTATTGCCAGTTCAAATGTTTATTGCCAGTTCAGGTTAGTTGTAGTTGCTTTTGCATTGTTGTTGTAGGTTTCATATTGCTCTTGATCGTTCTGTAAGGTGCTCGATCCTTCTGGACGGTTTAAAAAGGTAGTGGATTGTTTTGGCCTAACCTGTGGATTGATTTTTCGAGTTCTACCATGATTTAGATGCTTCATGATGGTTATGGCCAGTTTTAGATGGTTCTTTCAATTTCAGAATAGTTGTTGCTGCTTTTGCATGGTACTGGCAGGTTTGAATGGCTGTTGATAGTTTTGTACGGTGTTCCATGCTTCTGGCTTGTTTTAGACGTTAGTGGTGGGTTCTTTTCTGCTCAATGGATTAATTTGTCGTATTATGCCTATAGTTGGAGGCTGCTTCATGGCTCTTGCCGGTTCAAAATGTATATTGCCAGTTCAGGATAGTTATAGCTGCTTTTGCATAGTTGTGGTAGGTTTTATATAACTTTTGATGGTTTTGTCCAGTGTTGGTCGTTCTGGCCGATTCTAGACAACAGTGGTAGGTTCTGGAGTGACATTTGGTTCCATTTTTCTTCTTCTGCCTTGATTTAAATGCTGTTCGATGGTTATGGCTAGTTCTAGATGGCCATTACCGGTTCATGATAGTCTTAACTGCTTTTCCATGGTTGTGGCAGGTTTTATATAGCTCCTGATGTTTCTGTAAAGTGTTTGATGCTTCTTGACTGTTCTCGACGTTAGTGGTAAGTTCTGGTCTGCTCTGTGGATTAATTTGTCGTGTTATGCCTATAATTAGATGCTGCTTTATGGCTTTTTCCAGTTCAAAATGGTTATTGCTAGTTCAGGATAGTTGTAGCTGCTTTTCAATGGTTGTTTTAGATTTTATACAGCTCTTGATCGTTCTGTAAGGTTCTCGATCCTTCTGGACAGTTTAAGAAGGAAGTGTATTGTTTTGGCCTAACCTGTGGATTGATTTTTCGTGGTCTACCATGTTTAGATGCTGCATGATGATTATGGCCAGTTTTAGATGGTTCTTTCAATTTCAGAATAGTTGCTGCTGCTTTTGCATGGTACTGGCATGTTTGAATGGCTGTTGATAGTTCTGTACGGTGCTCCATTATTTTGGCTTGTTTTAGATGTTAGTTGTAGGTTCTTGTCCGCTCAATGGATTATTTTGTCGTATTATGCCTTTAGTTGGGTGCTGCTTTATTGCTATTGCCGGTTCATAATGATTATTGCCAGTTCAGTATAGTTGTAGCTGCTTTTGCATAGTTGTGGTAGGTTTTATATAACTTTTGATGGTTCTGTCCGGTGTTGGTCGCTCTGGCCGATTCTAGACAACAGTGGTAGGTTCTGGCGAGACATTTGGTTCAATTTCTCGTGTTCTGCCTTGATTTAAATGCTGTTCGATGGTTATAGCTAGTTCGAGATGGCTATTACCGGTTCATGATAGTTTTAACTGCTTTTCCATGCTTCTGGCTTGTTTTAGACGTTAGTGGTAAGTTCTGGTCTGCTCTGTGGATTAATTTGTCGTGTTATGCCTATAGTGAGATGCTGCTTTATGGCTTTTTCCAATTCAAAATGATTATTGCTAGTTGAGGATAGTTGTAGCTGCTTTTAAATGGTTGTTCTAGGTTTTATACAGCTCTTGATGGTTCTGTAAGATGCTCGA
Organism: Catostylus mosaicus; assembly: GCA_964019065.1. Taxonomy (NCBI): domain Eukaryota; kingdom Metazoa; phylum Cnidaria; class Scyphozoa; order Rhizostomeae; family Catostylidae; genus Catostylus; species Catostylus mosaicus. The sequence continues at coordinate 8,178,199 of OZ025187.1, forward strand.
TCCTTCTGGAGAGTTTAAGAAGGTAGTGTATTGTTTTGGCCTAACCTATGGATTGATTTTTCGAGTTCTACCATGATTTAGATGCTTCATGATGGTTATGGCCAGTTTTGGATTGTTCTTTCAATTTAAGAATAGTTGTTGCTGCTTTTGCATGATACTTGCAGGTTTGAATGCCTGTTGTTAGTTCTGTACGATGTTCCATGCTTCTGGCTTGTTTTAGACGTTAGTGGTAGGTTTTGGTCTGCTCTGTGGATTAATTTGTCGTCTTATGCCTATAGTTAGATGCTGCTTAGTGGCTATTGCCAGTTCAAATGTTTATTGCCCGTTCAGGTTAGTTGTAGTTGCTTTTGCATGGTTGTTGTAGGTTTCATATTGCTCTTGATCGTTCTGTAAGGTGCTCGATCCTTCTGGACGGTTTAAAAAGGTAGTGGATTGTTTTGGCCTAACCTTTCAATTTCAGAATAGTTGTTGCTGCTTTTGCATGGTACTGGCATGTTTGAATGGCTGTTGATAGTTTTGTACGGTGTTCCATGCTTCTGGCTTGTTTTAGATGTTAGTTGTAGGTTCTTGTCCGCTCAATGGATTATTTTGTCGTATTATGCCTTTAGTTGGGTGCTGCTTTATTGCTATTGCCGGTTCATAATGATTATTGCCAGTTCAGGATAGTTGTAGCTGCTTTTGCATAGTTGTGGTAGGTTTTATATAACTTTTGATGGTTCTGTCCGGTGTTGGTCGCTCTGGCCGATTCTAGACAACAGTGGTAGGTTCTGGCGAGACATTTGGTTCAATTTCTCGTGTTCTGCCTTGATTTAAATGCTGTTCGATTGTTATAGCTAGTTCTAGATGGCTATTACCGGTTCATGATAGTTTTAACTGCTTTTCCATGCTTCTGGCTTGTTTTAGACGTTAGTGGTAAGTTCTGGTCTGCTCTGTCGATTAATTTGTCGTCTTATGCCTATAGTTAGATGCTGCTTAGTGGCTATTGCCAGTTCAAATGTTTATTGCCAGTTCAGGTTAGTTGTAGTTGCTTTTGCATGGTTGTTGTAGGTTTCATATTGCTCTTCATCGTTCTGTAAGGTGCTCGATCCTTCTGGACGGTTTAAAAAGGTAGTGGATTGTTTTGGCCTAACCTGTGGATTGAGTTCTACCATGATTTAGATGCTTCATGATGGTTATGGCCAGTTTTAGATGGTTCTTTCAATTTCAGAATAGTTGTTGCTGCTTTTGCATGGTACTGGCAGGTTTGAATGGCTGCTGATAGTTTTGTACGGTGTTCCATGCTTCTGGCTTGTTTTAGACGTTAGTGGTGGGTTCTGTTCTGCTCAATGGATTAATTTGTCGTATTATGCCTATAGTTGGAGGCTGCTTCATGGCTCTTGCCGGTTCAAAATGTATATTGCCAGTTCAGGATAGTTATAGCTGCTTTTGCATAGTTGTGGTAGGTTTTATATAACTTTTGATGGTTTTGTCCAGTGTTGGTCGTTCTGGCCGATTCTAGACAACAGCGGTAGGTTCTGGAGTGACATTTGGTTCCATTTTTCTTCTTCTGCCTTGATTTAAATGCTGTTCGATGGTTATGGCTAGTTCTAGATGGCCATTACCGGTTCATGATAGTCTTAACTGCTTTTCCATGGTTGTGGCAGGTTTTATATAGCTCCTGATGTTTCTGTAAAGTGTTTGATGCTTCTTCACTGTTCTCGACGTTAGTGGTAAGTTCTGGTCTGCTCTGTGGATTAATTTGTCGTGTTATGCCTATAGTTAGATGCTGCTTTATGGCTTTTTCCAGTTCAAAATGGTTATTGCTAGTTCAGGATAGTTGTAGCTGCTTTTGAATGGTTGTTTTAGATTTTATACAGCTCTTGATCGTTCTGTAAGGTTCTCGATCCTTCTGGACAGTTTAAGAAGGAAGTGTATTGTTTTGGCCTAACCTGTGGATTGATTTTTCGTGGTCTACCATGTTTAGATGCTGCATGATGATTATGGCCAGTTTTAGATGGTTCTTTCAATTTCAGAATAGTTGCTGCTGCTTTTGCATGGTACTGGCATGTTTGAATGGCTGTTGATAGTTCTGTACGGTGCTCCATGCTTCTGGCTTGTTTTAGATGTTAGTTGTAGGTTCTTGTCCGCTCAATGGATTATTTTGTCGTATTATGCCTTTAGTTGGGTGCTGCTTTATTGCTATTGCCGGTTCATAATGATTATTGCCAGTTCAGTATAGTTGTAGCTGCTTTTACATAGTTGTGGTAGGTTTTATATAACTTTTGATGGTTCTGTCCGGTGTTGGTCGTTCTGGCCGATTCTAGACAACAGTGGTAGGTTCTGGCGAGACATTTGGTTTAATTTCTCGTGTTCTGCCTTGATTTAAATGCTGTTCGATGGTTATAGCTAGTTCTAGATGGCTATTACCGGTTCATGATAGTTTTAACTGCTTTTCCATGCTTCTGGCTTGTTATAGACGTTAGTGGTAAGTTCTGGTCAGCTCTGTGGATTAATTTGTCGTGTTATGCCCATAGTGAGATGCTGCTTTATGGCTTTTTCCAATTCAAATTGATTATTGCTAGTTGGTGATAGTTGTAGCTGCTTTTAAATGGTTGTTCTAGGTTTTATACAGCTCTTGATGGTTCTGTAAGATGCTCGATCGTTCTGGAGAGTTTAAGAAGGTAGTGTATTGTTTTGGCCTAACCTATGGATTGATTTTTCGAGTTCTACCATGATTTAGATGCTTCATGATGGTTATGGCCAGTTTTGGACTGTTCGTTCAATTTAAGAATAGTTGTTGCTGCTTTTGCATGATACTTGCAGGTTTGAATGCCTGTTGTTAGTTCTGTACGATGTTCCATGCTTCTGGCTTGTTTTAGACGTTAGTGGTAGGTTTTGGTCTGCTCTGTGGATTAATTTGTCGTCTTATGCCTATAGTTAGATGCTGCTTAGTGGCTATTGCCAGTTCAATTGTTTATTGCCAGTTCAGGTTAGTTGTAGCTGCTTTTGCATGGTTGTTGTAGGTTTCATATTGCTATTGATCGTTCTGTAAGGTGCTCGATCCTTCTGGACGGTTTAAAAAGGTAGTGGATTGTTTTGGCCTAACCTGTGGATTGATTTTTCGAGTTCTACCATGATTTAGATGCTTCATGATGGTTATGGCCAGTTTTAGATGGTTCTTTCAATTTCAGAATAGTTGTTGCTGCTTTTGCATGGTACTGGCATGTTTGAATGGCTGTTGATAGTTTTGTACGGTGTTCCATGCTTCTGGCTTGTTTTAGATGTTAGTTGTAGGTTCTTGTCCGCTCAATGGATTATTTTGTCGTATTATGCCTTTAGTTGGGTGCTGCTTTATTGCTATTGCCGGTTCATAATGATTATTGCCAGTTCAGGATAGTTGTAGCTGCTTTTGCATAGTTGTGGTAGGTTTTATATAACTTTTGATGGTTCTGTCCGGTGTTGGTCGCTCTGGCCGATTCTAGACAACAGTGGTAGGTTCTGGCGAGACATTTGGTTCAATTTCTCGTGTTCTGCCTTGATTTAAATGCTGTTCGATTGTTATAGCTAGTTCTAGATGGCTTTTACCGGTTCATGATAGTTTTAACTGCTTTTCCATGCTTCTGGCTTGTTTTAGACGTTAGTGGTAAGTTCTGGTCTGCTCTGTGGATTAATTTGTCGCCTTATGCCTATAGTTAGATGCTGCTTAGTGGCTATTGCCAGTTCAAATGTTTATTGCCAGTTCAGGTTAGTTGTAGTTGCTTTTGCATGGTTGTTGTAGGTTTCATATTGCTCTTGATCGTTCTGTAAGGTGCTCGATCCTTCTGGACGGTTTAAAAAGGGAGTGGATTGTTTTGGCCTAACCTGTGGATTGATTTTTCGAGTTCTACCATGATTTAGATGCTTTATGATGGTTATGGCCAGTTTTAGATGGTTTTTTCAATTTCAGAATAGTTGTTGCTGCTTTTGCATGGTACTGGCAGGTTTGAATGGCTGTTGATAGTTTTGTACGGTGTTCCATGCTTCTGGCTTGTTTTAAACGTTAGTGGTAGGTTCTGTTCTGCTCAATGGATTAATTTGTCGTATTATGCCTATAGTTGGAGGCTGCTTCATGGCTCTTGCCGGTTCAAAATGTATATTGCCAGTTCAGGATAGTTATAGCTGCTTTTGCATAGTTGTGGTAGGTTTTATATAACTTTTGATGGTTTTGTCCTGTGTTGGTCGTTCTGGCCGATTCTAGACAACAGTGGTAGGTTCTGGAGTGACATTTGGTTCCATTTTTCTTCTTCTGCCTTGATTTAAATGCTGTTCGATGGTTATGGCTAGTTCTAGATGGCCATTACCGGTTCATGATAGTCTTAACTGCTTTTCCATGGTTGTGGCAGGTTTTATATAGCTCCTGATGTTTCTGTAAAGTGTTTGATGCTTCTTGACTGTTCTCGACGTTAGTGGTAAGTTCTGGTCTGCTCTGTGGATTAATTTGTCGTGTTATGCCTATAGTTAGATGCTGCTTTATGGCTTTTTCCAGTTCAAAATGGTTATTGCTAGTTCAGGATAGTTGTAGCTGCTTTTGAATGGTTGTTTTAGATTTTATACAGCTCTTGATCGTTCTGTAAGGTTCTCGATCCTTCTGGACAGTTTAAGAAGGAAGTGTATTGTTTTGGCCTAACCTGTGGATTGATTTTTCGTGGTCTACCATGTTTAGATGCTGCATGATTATTATGGCCAGTTTTAGATGGTTCTTTCTATTTCAGAATAGTTGCTGCTGCTTTTGCATGGTACTGGCATGTTTGAATGGCTGTTGATAGTTCTGTACGGTGCTCCATGCTTCTGGCTTGTTTTAGATGTTAGTTGTAGGTTCTTGTCCGCTCAATGGATTATTTTGTCGTATTATGCCTTTAGTTGGGTGCTGCTTTATTGCTATTGCCGGTTCATAATGATTATTGCCAGTTCAGTATAGTTGTAGCTGCTTTTGCATAGTTGTGGTAGGTTTTATATAACTTTTGATGGTTCTGTCCGGTGTTGGTCGTTCTGGCCGATTCTAGACAACAGTGGTAGGTTCTGGCGAGACATTTGGTTCAATTTCTCGTGTTCTGCCTTGATTTAAATGCTGTTCGATGGTTATAGCTAGTTCGAGATGGCTATTACCGGTTCATGATAGTTTTAACTGCTTTTCCATGCTTCTGGCTTGTTTTAGACGTTAGTGGTAAGTTCTGCTCTGCTCTGTGGATTAATTTGTCGTGTTATGCCTATAGTGAGATGCTGCTTTATGGCTTTTTCCAATTCAAAATGATTATTGCTAGTTGAGGATAGTTGTAGCTGCTTTTAAATGGTTGTTCTAGGTTTTATACAGCTCTTGATGGTTCTGTAAGATGCTCAATCCTTCTGGAGAGTTTAAGAAGGTAGTGTATTGTTTTGGCCTAACCTATGGATTGATTTTTCGAGTTCTACCATGATTTAGATGCTTCATGATGGTTATGGCCAGTTTTGGATTGTTCTTTCAATTTAAGAATAGTTGTTGCTGCTTTTGCATGATACTTGCAGGTTTGAATGCCTGTTGTTAGTTCTGTACGATGTTCCATGCTTCTGGCTTGTTTTAGACGTTAGTGGTAGGTTTTGGTCTGCTCTCTGGATTAATTTGTCGTCTTATGCCTATAGTTAGATGCTGCTTAGTGGCTATTGCCAGTTCAAATGTTTATTGCCCGTTCAGGTTAGTTGTAGTTGCTTTTGCATGGTTGTTGTAGGTTTCATATTGCTCTTGATCGTTCTGTAAGGTGCTCGATCCTTCTGGACGGTTTAAAAAGGTAGTGGATTGTTTTGGCCTAACCTGTGGATTGATTTTTCGAGTTCTACCATGATTTAGATGCTTCATGATGGTTATGGCCAGTTTTAGATGGTTCTTTCAATTTCAGAATAGTTGTTGCTGCTTTTGCATGGTACTGGCATGTTTGAATGGCTGTTGATAGTTTTGTACGGTGTTCCATGCTTCTGGCTTGTTCTAGATGTTAGTTGTAGGTTCTTGTCCGCTCAATGGATTATTTTGTCGTATTATGCCTTTATTTGGGTGCTGCTTTATTGCTATTGCCGGTTCATAATGATTATTGCCAGTTCAGGATAGTTGTAACTGCTTTTGCATAGTTGTGGTAGGTTTTATATAACTTTTGATGGTTCTGTCCGGTGTTGGTCGTTCTGGCCGATTCTAGACAACAGTGGTAGGTTCTGGCGAGACATTTGGTTTAATTTCTCGTGTTCTGCCTTGATTTAAATGCTGTTCGATGGTCATAGCTAGTTCGAGATGGCTATTACCGGTTCATGATAGTTTTAACTGCTTTTCCATGCTTCTGGCTTGTTTTAGACGTTAGTGGTAAGTTCTGGTCTGCTCTGTGGATTAATTTGTCGTGTTATGCCTATAGTGAGATGCTGCTTTATGGCTTTTTCCAATTCAAAATGTTTATTGCCAGTTCAGGTTAGTTGTAGTTGCTTTTGCATGGTTGTTGTAGGTTTCATATTGCTCTTGATCGTTCTGTAAGGTGCTCGATCCTTCTGGACGGTTTAAAAAGGTAGTCGATTGTTTTGGCCTAGCCTGTGGATTGATTTTTCGAGTTCTACCATGATTTAGATGCTTCATGATGGTTATGGCCAGTTTTGGAATGTTCTTTCAATTTAAGAATAGTTGTTGCTGCTTTTGCATGATACTTGCAGGTTTGAATGCCTGTTGTTAGTTCTGTACAATGTTCCATGCTTCTGGCTTGTTTTAGACGTTAGTGGTAGGTTTTGGTCTGCTCTGTGGATTAATTTGTCGTCTTATGCCTATAGTTAGATGCTGCTTAGTGGCTATCGCCAGTTCAAATGTTTATTGCCAGTTCAGGTTAGTTGTACCTGCTTTTACATGGTTGTTGTAGGATTTATATAACTCTTGATGGTTCTGTCTGGTGTTGGTCGTTCTGGCCGATTCTAGACAACAGTGGTTGGTGCTGGCGTGACATTTGGGTCGAGTCTTTGAGTTCTGCCTTGATTTATTTGCTGTTCGATGGTTATGGCTAGTCCGAAATGGTTATTGCCAGTCGAGGATAGTTTTAGCTTATTTTGTAAGGTTGTTATAGGTTTTATATAGCTCTTGATGGTTCCGTAAGGTACTCGATCCTTCTGGACAGTTTTAGAAGGTAGTTGATTGTTTTTGCCTAACCTGTGGATTGATTTTTCGAGTTCTGCCTTGATTTAGATGCTGCATGATGGTTATGGCCAGTTTTAGATGGTTCATTTAATTTCAGAATAGTTGTTGCTGCTTTTGCATGGTACTGGCAGGCTTTAATGGCTGTAGATAGTTTTGTACGGTGTTCCATGCTTCTGGCTAGAGTTAGGCGTTAGTGGTAGGTTCCGGTCTGCTCTGTGGATTAGTTTGTGGTATTATGCCTTCAGTTAGATACTGCTTTATGGCTATTGCCAGTTCAAAATAGTTATTGCCAGTTTACGATAGTTGTAGCTGCTTTTGCATAGATGTTGTAGGTTTTATAGAGCTCCTGATGTTTCTGTAAACTGTTTTATGCTTCTGGACTGTTGTAGACGTTAGTGGAAGGTGCTGGCCTGCTCTGTGGATTGATTTTCCGTGATCTGCTGTGATTTAGATGCTGCTGGATGGCTAAGGCCATTTTTAGATGGTTATAGCACATTCAGTACAGATGTGGCTGCTTATGCATGGTGTGACAAGTTTTTTATGTCTCTTGATGGTTCTGTACGGTGCTGGATGCTTCTTGACTGTTTTAGACATTAATCTAAGTTCTGGCGTGACCTGTGGATTGATATTTCACGTTCAGCCGTGATTAAGATGCTCGTCGATGGTTATGGCTTCTTCTAGATGGTTATTGCAAGTTCAGGATAGTTTTCGCTGCTTTGTATGGTTATGTCAGATTTTATATAACTTTTGATTGTTCTGTACGGTTTTGGTTGTTCTGGCCGAGTCTAGAACACAGTGGCAGGTTTTGGCGTGTCATTTGGTTCGATTTCTCGTGTTCTACCTTGATTGAAATGCTGTTCGATGGTTATGGCTAGTTCTAGATGGTTATAGCCGGTTCATGATAGTTTTAGCTGCTTTTGCATGATTGTGGCAGGTTTTTTATGTCTCTTGACGGTTCTATACGGTGCTGGGTGCTTCTTGACTTTTTTAGACATTAATCTAAGTTCTGGCGTGACCTGTTCATTGGTATATCACGTTCAGCCGTGATTAAGATGCTCGTCGATGGTTATGGTCTCTTCTAGATTGTTATTTCAAGTTCAGGATAGTTTTCGCTGCTTTGTATGGTTATGTCAGATTTTATATAACTTTTGATGTTTGTGTACGGTGTTGGTCGTTCTTGCCGATTCTAGACATCAATGGTAGGTTTTGGCGTCACATTTGGGTCGTTTTTTTGAGTTCTGCCTTGATTTACATACTGTTTGATGGTTATGGCTAGTCCTAGATGGTTATTGCCGGTTCATGTTAGTCTTAGCTGCTTTTGTATGGTTGTAGCAGAATTTATATAGCTCCTGATGGTTCTGTAAGGTGCTCGATCCATCTGGAAAGTTTTAGAAGGTAGTGGATTCTTTTGGCCCAACCTGTGGATTGATTTTTCGAGTTCTGCCTTAATTTAGATGCTGCATGATGGTTATGGCCAGTTTTAGAAGGTTCTTTCAATTTCTGAATAGTTGTTCCTTCTTTTGCATGGTACTGGCAGGTTTTAATGGCTGTTGATAGTTTTGTACGGTGTTGCATGCTTCTGGCTTGTTTTAGACGTTAGTGATAGGTTCTGGTCTGCTCTGTGGATTAATTTGTCGTATTATGCCTATAGTTAGATGCTGCTTTATGGCTATTGGCGGTTCACAACGGTTATTGCCAGTTCAGGATATTTGTAGCTGCTTTTCCATGGTTGTTGTAGTTTTTATATAACTTTTGATGGTTCCGCACGGTGTTGGTCGCTCTGGCCGATTTTACACAACAGTGGTAGGTTCTGGCGTGACATTAGGGTTGACTTTTCGAGTTCTGCCTTGATTTAAATGCTGTTCGATTGTTGTGGCTAGTGCTAGATGGTTATTGACAGTTCATGATAGTTCTTGCTGTTTTTGCATGGTTGTGGCAAGTTTTTTATATCTCTTGATGGTTCTGTAAGGTGTTGGATGCTTCTGGACTGTTTTAGACCTTGCTGGTAGGTTTTTGCGTGACATGTATATTAACTTTTTCGCGTTCTGCTTTGAGTAAGATGCTAGTCGATGGTTATGGCTCGTTCTAGCTGGTTATTGCCGGTTCAGGATAGTTGTAGCTGCTTTTCATGGCTTTGCCAGGTTTTATATAGCTTATGATGTTTCTGTAAAGTGTTTGGTGCTTCTGGACTATTCTAGACGTTAGTGGTAGGTTCTGGTCTGAGCAGTGGAATAAATTGTTGTGTTATGCCAATAGTTAGAAGCTGCTTTATGGCTTTTGCCAGTTCAATATGCTTATTGCCAGTTCAGGATAGTTTTAGCTGCTTTTGCATGGTTGTTGTAGGTTGTATATAGCTCTTGATCGTTCTCTAAGGTTTTCGAACCTTCTGGACAGTTTTAGAAGGTAGTGGATTGTTTTGGCCTAACCTGTGGGTTAATTCTCCGAATTCAGCCTTGATTTAGATGCTGCATTCTGGTTATGGCCAGTTTCGGATGGTTTTTTCATTTTCAGAATAGTTGTTGCTACTCTTGCATGGTACTGGCAGGTTTTAATGGCTGTTGATAGTTTTGTACGGTGTTGCATGCTTCTGGCTTGTTTTAGACGTTAGTGATAGGTTCTGGTCTGCTCTGTGGATTAATTTGTCCTATTATGCCTATAGTTAGATGCTGCTTCATGGCTATAGGCGGTTCACAACGGTTACTGCCAGTTCAGGATAGTTGTAGCTGCTTTTGCATAGATGTTGTAGGTTTTATAGAGCTCCTGATGTTTCTGTAAACTGTTTTATGCTTCTGGACTGTTGTAGACGTTAGTGGTAGGTGCTGACCTGCTCTGTGGATCGATTTTCCGTGATCTGCTGTGATTTAGATGCTGCTGGATGGCTAAGGCCATTTCTAGATGGTTTTAGCACATTCAGTATAGATGTGGCTGCTTATGCATGGTGTGACAAGTTTTTTATGTCTCTTGATGGTTCTGTACGGTGCTGGATGCTTCTTGACTGTTTTTGACATTAATCTAAGTTCTGGCGTGACCTGTGGATTGATATTTCACGTTCAGCCGTGATTAAGATGCTCGTCGATGGTTATGGTTTCTTCTGGATGGTTATTGCAAGTTCAGGATAGTTTTCGCTGCTTTGTATGGTTATATCAGATTTTATATAACTTTTGATTGTTCTGTACGGTTTTGGTTGTTCTGGCCGATTCTAGAAGATAGTGGCAGGCTTTGGAGTGTCATTTGGTTCGATTTCTCGTGTTCTACCTTGATTGAAATGCTGTTCGATGGTTATGGCTAGTTCTAGATGGTTATAGCCGGTTCATGATAGTCTTAGCTGCTTTTGCATGATTGTGGCAGGTTTTTTATGTCTCTTGACGGTTCTGTACGGTGCTGGATGCTTCTTGACTTTTTTAGACATTAATCTAAGTTCTGGCGTGACCTGTTGATTGGTATATCACGTTCAGCCGTGATTAAGATGCTCGTCGATGGTTATGGTCTCTTCTAGATTGTTATTTCAAGTTCAGGATAGTTTTCGCTGCTTTGTATGGTTATGTCAGATTTTATATAACTTTTGATGTTTCTGTACGGTGTTGGTCGTTCTTGCCGATTCTAGACATCAATGGTAGGTTTTGGCGTCACATTTGGGTCGTTTTTTTGAGTTCTGCCTTGATTTACATGCTGTTTGATGGTTATGGCTAGTCCTAGATGGTTATTGACGGTTCATGATAGTCTTAGCTGCTTTTGCATGGTTGTGGCAGGATTTATATAGCTCCTGATGTTTCTGTAAGGTGCTCGATCCTTCTGGACAGTTTTAGAAGGCAGTGGATTGTTTTTGCCTAACCTGTGGATTGATTTTTCGAGTTCTACCATGATTTAGATGCTTCATGATGGTTATGACCAGTTTTAGATGGTTCTTTCAATTTCTGAATAGTTGTTGCTGCTTTTGCATGGTACTGGCATGTTTTAATGGCTGTTGATAGTTCTGTACGGGGTTCCATGCTTCTGGCTTGTTTTAGAAGTTAGTGGTAGGTTCTGGTCTGCTCTGTGGATAATTTGTCTTGTTATGCTTATAGTTAGATGCTGCTTTATGGCTATTGGCGGTTCACAACGGTTATTGCCAGTTCAGGATAGTTGTAGCTGCTTTTGCATAGTTTTTGTAGGTTTAATATTACTTTTGATGGTTTAGTATGGTGTTGGTCGTTCTGGCCGCTTCTAGCGTGACATTTGGGTCGATTTTTCGTGTTCTGTCTTGATTTAAATGCTGTTCGATGGTTATGGCTTGCCCTAGATGGTTATTGCCAGTTCATGATAGTCTTAGCTGCTTTTCCATGATTGTGGCAGGTTTTTTATGTCTCTTGATGGTTCTGTACGGCGCTGGATGCTTCTTGAATGTTTTAGACATTAGTGGTAGGTTCTGGCGTGACCTGTGGATTGATATTTTGCGTTCTGCCTTGATTAAGATGCTGGTCGATTGTTATGGCTTCTTTTAGATTGTTATTTCCAATTCAGGATAATTTTAGCTGCTTTTCTATGGTTATGTCAGATTTTATATAACTTTTGATGGCTCTGTACTGTGTTTGATGTTTCTAGCATATTATAGACGGTAGTGGTAGGATCTGGCTTTACATGTGGATTGATTATTTGGGTTCTGCATTGATTTAGATGTTGGTCGATGGATATGGCCAGTTCTAGATGGTAATTGCCGGTTCAGGATAGTTGTAGCTGCTTTGCATTGTTGTGGCAGGTTTTATATAGCTTCTGATGTGTCTGTAAAGTGTTTGATGCTTCTGGACTGTTCTAGACGTTAGTGGTAGGTTCTGGTCTGCTCAGTGGATTAATATGTCGTGTTATGTCAGTTCAAAGCGTTTATTGCCAGTTCAGGATAGATTTCCCTTTTTTTGCAGTGTTGTTGAAGGTTTTATATAGCTCTTGATGGTTCTGTAGTTTGCTCGATCCTTCTGGACAGTTTTAGAAGGTAGTGGATTGTTTTGGCCTAACCTGTGGATCGATTTTTCGAGCTCTGCCATGATTTAGATGCTGCATGATGGTTATGGCCAGTTTTAGATGGTTCTTACAATGTCAGAATAGAAGTTGATTCTTTTGCATGGTACTGGCAGGTTTTATGGCTGTTGATAGTTCTGTAGGGTGTTCCATGCTTCTGGCTTGTTTTAGACCTTAGTGGTAGGTTCTGGTCTGCTCTGTGGATTAATTTGTCCTGTTATACCTATAGTTAGATACTGCTTAATGGCTATTGCCGCTTCAAAATGTTTATTGCCAGTTCAGGCTAGTTGTAGCTGCTTTTGCATGGTTGTGCCAGGTTTTATATAGCTCTTGATTTTTCTGTAAAGTGTTTGATGCTTCTGGACTGTTCTAGACGTTAGTGGTAGGTTCTGGTCTTCTTTGTGGATAATTTGTCGTGATATGCCTATAGTTAGATGCTACCTTATGGCTTTTTCCAGTTCACAATGGTTATTGCCAGTTCAGAATAGTTTTAGCTGCTTTAGCATGGTTGTTGTAGTTTTTATATAGCTCTTGATGTTTCTGTAAGGTGCTCGATCCTTCTGGACAGTTTTAGAAGGCAGTGGATTGTTTTTGCCTAACCTGTGGATTGATTTTTCGACTTCTGCCATGATTTAGATGCTTCATGATGGTTATGGCCAGTTTAAGATGGTTCTTTCAATTTCTGAATAGTTGTTGCTGCTTTTGCATGGTACTGGCATGTTTTAATGGCTGTTGATAGTTCTGTACAGTTTTCCATGCTTCTTGCCTGTTTTAGACGTTAGTTGTAGGTTCTGGTCTGCTCTGTGGATTTATTTTGTCTTATTATGCCTATAGTATGATGAAGCTTTATGGATATTGCCAGTTCAAAATGGTTTATGCCAGTTCAGGAAAGTTGTAGCTGCTTTTGCATGGTTGTGGTAGGTTTTATATAGCTTATGATGGCTCTGTACGGTGTTGATCGTTTTGGCCCATTCTAGACAGCAATGGTAGGTTCTGGCGCGACATTTGGGTCGATTTTTCGAGTTCTGCCTTGATTTACATGCTGTTTGATGGTTATGGATTCTTCTAGATTGTTATTTCCAGTTTGGGATAGTTTTCGCTGCTTTTGTATGGTTCTGTCAGATTTTATACATTTTTCGCTGTTTCTGTACGGTGTTGGATGGTTCTGGCATATTGTAGACGGTAGTGGTAGGTTCTGACGTGACATGTGGATCGATTTTTTGAGTCCTGCATTGATTATGATGTTGGTCGATGGTTATGGCTAGTTCTAGATAGTAATTTCCGGTTCAGGATAGTTTTAGCTGCTTTTGCATTGTTGTGGCAGGTTTTATATAGCTCCTGATGTTTCTGTAAAGTGTTTGATGCTTCTGGACGGTTCTAGACGTTAGTAGTAGGTTCTGGTCTGCTCTCTGGATTAATTTGTCGTGTAATGCCTATAGTTAGATGCTGCTTTATGGCTCTTGCCAGTTCAAAACGGTTATTGCCAGTTCAGGATAGTTCTAGCTGTTTTTGCATGGTTGTTGTAGGTTTTATATAGCTCTTGATGGTTCTGTAAGGTGCTCGATCCTTCTGGACAGTTTTAAAAGGTAGTGGATTGTTTTGGCCTAACCTGTGGATTGATTTTTCGAGTTCTGCCATGATTTAGATGCTGCATGATGGTTGTGGCCAGTTTTAGATGGTCCTTTCAATTTCAGAATAGTTGTTGATTCTTTTGCATGGTACTGGCAGGTTTTATGGCTGTTGATAGTTCTGTAGGGTGTTCCATGCTTCTGGCTCGTTTTAGACCTTAGTGGTAGGTTCTGGTCTGCTCTGTGGATTAATTTGTCCTGTTATGCCTATAGTTAGATACTGCTTAATGGCTATTGCCAGTTCAAAATGTTTATTGCCAGTTCAGGCTAGTTGTAGCTGCTTTTGCATAGTTGTGGTAGGTTTTATATAACTTTTGATGGTTCTGTCTGGTGTTCGTTGTTCTGGCCGATTCTAGAGAACAGTGGTAGGTTCTGGCGTGACATTTGGTTCCATTGCTCGTCTTCTGCCTTGATTTAATTGCTGTTCGATGGTTATGGCTAGTTATAGATTGCTATTTCCGGTTCATGATAGTCTTAACTGCTTTTGCGTGGTTGTAGCAAGTTTTATATAGCTCTTGATGGCTCTGTAACGTGCTCGATCCATCTGGACAGTTTTAGAAGGTAGTGGATTCTTTTGGCCTAACCTGTGGATTGATTTTTCGAGTTCTGCCTTGATTTAGATGCTGCATGATGGTCATGGCCAGTTTTAGATGGTTCTTTCAATTTCAGAATAGTTGTTGATTCTTTTACATGGTACTGGCAGGTTTTATTGCTGTTGATAGTTTTGTACAGTGTTCCATGCTTCTTGCCTGTTTTAGACGTTAGTTGTAGGTTCTGCTCTGCTCTGTGGATTAATTTGTCCTATTATGCCTATAGTATGATGCAGCTTTATGGGTATTGCCAGTTCAAAATGGTTTATGTCAGTTCAGGATAGTTGTAGCTGCTTTTGCATGGTTGTGGTAGGTTTTATATAGCTTATGATGGTTCTGTACGGTGTTGATCGTTCTGGCCGCTTCTAGCGTGACATTTGGGTCGATTTTTCGTGTTCTGTCTTGATTTAAATGCTGTTCGATGGTTATGGCTTGCCCTAGATGGTTATTGCCAGTTCATGATAGTCTTAGCTGCTTTTCCATGATTGTGGCAGGTTTTTTATGTCTCTTGATGGTTCTGTACGGCGCTGGATGCTTCTTGAATGTTTTAGACATTAGTGGTAGGTTCTGGCGTGACCTGTGGATTGATATTTTGCGTTCTGCCTTGATTAAGATGCTGGTCGATTGTTATGGCTTCTTTTAGATTGTTATTTCCAATTCAGGATAATTTTAGCTGCTTTTCTATGGTTATGTCAGATTTTATATAACTTTTGATGGCTCTGTACTGTGTTTGATGTTTCTAGCATATTATAGACGGTAGTGGTAGGATCTGGCTTTACATGTGGATTGATTATTTGGGTTCTGCATTGATTTAGATGTTGGTCGATGGATATGGCCAGTTCTAGATGGTAATTGCCGGTTCAGGATAGTTGTAGCTGCTTTGCATTGTTGTGGCAGGTTTTATATAGCTTCTGATGTGTCTGTAAAGTGTTTGATGCTTCTGGACTGTTCTAGACGTTAGTGGTAGGTTCTGGTCTGCTCAGTGGATTAATATGTCGTGTTATGTCAGTTCAAAGCGTTTATTGCCAGTTCAGGATAGATTTCCCTTTTTTTGCAGTGTTGTTGAAGGTTTTATATAGCTCTTGATGGTTCTGTAGTTTGCTCGATCCTTCTGGACAGTTTTAGAAGGTAGTGGATTGTTTTGGCCTAACCTGTGGATCGATTTTTCGAGCTCTGCCATGATTTAGATGCTGCATGATGGTTATGGCCAGTTTTAGATGGTTCTTTCAATGTCAGAATAGAAGTTGATTCTTTTGCATGGTACTGGCAGGTTTGATGGCTGTTGATAGTTCTGTACGGTGTTCCATGCTTCTGGCTTGTTTTAGACCTTAGTGGTAGGTTCTGGTCTGCTCTGTGGATTAATTTGTCCTGTTATACCTATAGTTAGATACTGCTTAATGGCTATTGCCGCTTCAAAATGTTTATTGCCAGTTCAGGCTAGTTGTAGCTGCTTTTGCATGGTTGTGCCAGGTTTTATATAGCTCTTGATTTTTCTGTAAAGTGTTTGATGCTTCTGGACTGTTCTAGACGTTAGTGGTAGGTTCTGGTCTTCTTTGTGGATAATTTGTCGTGATATGCCTATAGTTAGATGCTACCTTATGGCTTTTTCCAGTTCACAATGGTTATTGCCAGTTCAGAATAGTTTTAGCTGCTTTAGCATGGTTGTTGTAGTTTTTATATAGCTCTTGATGTTTCTGTAAGGTGCTCGATCCTTCTGGACAGTTTTAGAAGGCAGTGGATTGTTTTTGCCTAACCTGTGGATTGATTTTTCGACTTCTGCCATGATTTAGATGCTTCATGATGGTTATGGCCAGTTTAAGATGGTTCTTTCAATTTCTGAATAGTTGTTGCTGCTTTTGCATGGTACTGGCATGTTTTAATGGCTGTTGATAGTTCTGTACAGTTTTCCATGCTTCTTGCCTGTTTTAGACGTTAGTTGTAGGTTCTGGTCTGCTCTGTGGATTTATTTTGTCTTATTATGCCTATAGTATGATGAAGCTTTATGGATATTGCCAGTTCAAAATGGTTTATGCCAGTTCAGGAAAGTTGTAGCTGCTTTTGCATGGTTGTGGTAGGTTTTATATAGCTTATGATGGCTCTGTACGGTGTTGATCGTTTTGGCCCATTCTAGACAGCAATGGTAGGTTCTGGCGCGACATTTGGGTCGATTTTTCGAGTTCGGCCTTGATTTACATGCTGTTTGATGGTTATGGATTCTTCTAGATTGTTATTTCCAGTTTGGGATAGTTTTCGCTGCTTTTGTATGGTTCTGTCAGATTTTATACATTTTTCGCTGTTTCTGTACGGTGTTGGATGGTTCTGGCATATTGTAGACGGTAGTGGTAGGTTCTGACGTGACATGTGGATCGATTTTTTGAGTCCTGCATTGATTATGATGTTGGTCGATGGTTATGGCTAGTTCTAGATAGTAATTTCCGGTTCAGGATAGTTTTAGCTGCTTTTGCATTGTTGTGGCAGGTTTTATATAGCTCCTGATGTTTCTGTAAAGTGTTTGATGCTTCTGGACGGTTCTAGACGTTAGTAGTAGGTTCTGGTCTGCTCTCTGGATTAATTTGTCGTGTAATGCCTATAGTTAGATGCTGCTTTATGGCTCTTGCCAGTTCAAAACGGTTATTGCCAGTTCAGGATAGTTCTAGCTGTTTTTGCATGGTTGTTGTAGGTTTTATATAGCTCTTGATGGTTCTGTAAGGTGCTCGATCCTTCTGGACAGTTTTAAAAGGTAGTGGATTGTTTTGGCCTAACCTGTGGATTGATTTTTCGAGTTCTGCCATGATTTAGATGCTGCATGATGGTTGTGGCCAGTTTTAGATGGTCCTTTCAATTTCAGAATAGTTGTTGATTCTTTTGCATGGTACTGGCAGGTTTTATGGCTGTTGATAGTTCTGTAGGGTGTTCCATGCTTCTGGCTCGTTTTAGACCTTAGTGGTAGGTTCTGGTCTGCTCTGTGGATTAATTTGTCCTGTTATTCCTATAGTTAGATACTGCTTAATGGCTATTGCCAGTTCAAAATGTTTATTGCCAGTTCAGGCTAGTTGTAGCTGCTTTTGCATAGTTGTGGTAGGTTTTATATAACTTTTGATGGTTCTGTCTGGTGTTCGTTGTTCTGGCCGATTCTAGAGAACAGTGGTAGGTTCTGGCGAGACATTTGGTTCCATTGCTCGTCTTCTGCCTTGATTTAATTGCTGTTCGATGGTTATGGCTAGTTATAGATTGCTATTTCCGGTTCATGATAGTCTTAACTGCTTTTGCGTGGTTGTAGCAAGTTTTATATAGCTCTTGATGGCTCTGTAACGTGCTCGATCCATCTGGACAGTTTTAGAAGGTAGTGGATTCTTTTGGCCTAACCTGTGGATTGATTTTTCGAGTTCTGCCTTGATTTAGATGCTGCATGATGGTCATGGCCAGTTTTAGATGGTTCTTTCAATTTCAGAATAGTTGTTGATTCTTTTACATGGTACTGGCAGGTTTTATTGCTGTTGATAGTTTTGTACAGTGTTCCATGCTTCTTGCCTGTTTTAGACGTTAGTTGTAGGTTCTGCTCTGCTCTGTGGATTAATTTGTCCTATTATGCCTATAGTATGATGCAGCTTTATGGGTATTGCCAGTTCAAAATGGTTTATGTCAGTTCAGGATAGTTGTAGCTGCTTTTGCATGGTTGTGGTAGGTTTTATATAGCTTATGATGGTTCTGTACGGTGTTGATCGTTTTGGCCGATTCTAGACAGCAATGGCAGGTTCTGGCGCGACATTTGGGTCGATTTTTCGAGTTCTGCCTTGATTTACATGCTGTTTGATGGCTATGGCTAGTCTTAGATGGTTATTGACGGTTCATGATAGTCTTAGCTGCTTTTGCATGGTTGTGGCAGGATTTATATAGCTCCTGATGTTTCTGTAAGGTGCTCGATCCTTCTGGACAGTTTTAGAAGGCAGTGGATTGTTTTTGCCTAACCTTTGGATTGATATTTCGACTTCTACCATGATTTAGATGCTTCATGATGGTTCTGACCAGTTTTAGATGGTTTTTTCAATTTCTGAATAGTTGTTGCTGCTTTTGCATGGTACTGGCATGTTTTAGTGGCTGTTGATGGTTCTGTACGGGGTTCCATGCTTCTGGCTTGTTTTAGAAGTTAGTGGTATGTTCTGGTCTGCTCTGTGGATTAATTTGTGGTATTATGCCTATAGTTAGATGCTGCTTTGTGGCTATTGCCAGTTCTAAATGGTTATTGCCGGATCATGATAGTCTTGGCTGCTTTTGCATGGTTGTGGAGGTTGTATATAGCTTCCGATGTTTCTGTTAAGTGTTTCATGCTTCTGGACTGTTTTAGACCTTAGTGGTAGGTTCTGGTCTGCTCGGTGGATAATTTGTCGTGGTATGCCTATAGTTCGATGCCGCTTTATGCCTGTTGCCAGTTCAAAACGGTTATTGCCAGTTAAGGATAGTTGTAGCTGCTTTTGCATAGTTTATGTAGGTTTAATATTACTTTTGATGGTTTAGTATGGTGTTGGTCGTTCTGGCCGTTTCTAGCATGACATTTGGGTCGATTTTTGCGAGTTCTGTCTTGATTTAAATGCTGTTCGATGGTTATGGCTAGTCCTAGATGGTTATTGCCCGTTCATGATAGTCTTAGCTGCTTTTCCATGATTGTGGCAGGTTTTTTATGTCTCTTGATGGTTCTGTACGGTGCTGGATGCTTCTTGACTGTTTTAGACATTAGTGGTAGGTTCTGGCGTGACCTGTGGATTGATATTTCGCGTTCTGCCTTAATTAAGATGCTGGTCGATGGTTATGGCTTCTTTTAGATTGTTATTTCCAATTCAGGATAATTTTAGCTGCTTTTCTATGGTTATGTCAGATTTTATATAACTTTTGATGGCTCTGTACTGTGTTTGATGTTTCTAGCATATTGTAGACGGTGGTGGTAGGATCTGGCGTTACACGTGGATCGATTTTTTGGGTTCTGCATTGATTTAGATGTTGGTCGATGGATATGGCCAGTTCTAGATAGTAATTGCCGGTTCAGGATAGGTGTAGCTGCTTTGCATGGTTGTGGCAGGTTTTATATAGCTTCTGGTGTTTCTGTAAAGTGTTTGATGCTTCTGGACTGTTTTAGACGTTAGTGGTAGGTTCTGGTCTACTCAGTGGATTAATTTGTCGTGTTATGCCTATAGTTAGATGCTGCTTTATGGCTTTTGCCAGTATAAAGCGTTTATTGCCAGTTCTGGATAGCTTTACCTGTTTTTGCATTGTTGTTGAAGGTTTTATATAGCTCTTGATGGTTCTGTAGTTTGCTCGATCCTTCTGGACAGTTTAAGAAGGTAGTGGATTGTTTTGGCCTAACCTGTGGATCGATGTTTCGAGCTCTGCCATAATTTAGATGCTGCATGATGGTTATGGCCAGTTTTAGATGGTTCTTTCAATTTCAGAACGGTTGTTGATTCTTTTGCATGGTACTGGCAGGTTTTATGGCTGTTGATTGTTCTGTACGGTGTTCCGTGCTTCTGGCTTGTTTTAGACGTTAGTGGTAGGTTCTGGTCTGCTCTCTGGATTAATTTGTCGTATTATGCCCATAGGTAGGTACTGCTTTATGGCTATTGCCAGTTCAAAATGTTTATTGCCAGTTCAGGATAGTTGTAGCTGCTTTTGCATGGTAGTTGTAGGTTTTATATAACTTATGATGGTTCTATACGGTGTTTGTCGTTCTGGCCGATTCTAGACATCAATTGTAGGTTCTGGCGTGACCTGTGGATTGATTTTTCGAGTTCTGCCTTGATTTAGATGCTGCATGATGGTTATGGCCAGTTTTAGATGGTTCTTTCAAGTTCAGAATAGTTGTTGATTCTTTTGCATGGTACTGGCAGGTTTAATGGCTGTTGATAGTTCTGTACGGTGTTCCATGCTTCTGGCTCGTTTTAGACCTTAGTGGTAGGTTCTGGTCTGCTCTGTGGATTAATTTGTCCTGCTATGCCTATAGTTAGATACTGCTTAATGGCTATTGCCAGTTCAAAATGTTTATTGCCAGTTCAGGCTAGTTGTAGCTGCTTTTGCATAGTTGTGGTAGGTTTTATATAACTTTTGATGGTTCTGTCCGGTGTTGGTCGTTCTGGCCGATTCTAGAGAGCAGTGGTAGCTTCTGGCGTGACATTTGGTTCCATTGCTCGTCTTCTGCCTTGATTTAAATGCTTTTCGATGGTTATGGCTAGTTCTAGATTGCTATTACTGGTTCATGATAGTCCTAACTGCTTTAGCATGGTTGTGGAAAGTTTTATATAGCTCTTGATGGCTCTGTAACGTGCTCGATCCATCTGGACAGTTTAAGAAGGTAGTGGAATCTTTTGGCCTAACCTGTGGATTGATTTTTCGAGTTCTGCCTTGATTTAGATGCTGCATGATGGTTATGGCCAGTTTTAGTTGATTCTTTCAATTTCAGAGTAGTTGTTGATTCTTTTGCATGGTACTTGCAGGTTTTATGGCTGTTGATAGTTCTGTACGGTGTTCCATGCTTCTGGCTCGTTTTAGACCTTAGTGGTAGGTTCTGGTCTGCTCTTCGGATTAATTTGTCCTGTTATGCCTATAGTTAGATACTGCTTAATGGCTATTGCCAGTTCAAAATGTTTATTGCAAGTTCAGGCTAGTTGTAGCTGCTTTTGCATAGTTGTGGTAGGTTTTATATACCTTTTGATGGTTCTGTCCGGTGTTGGTCGTTCTGGCCGATTCTAGAGAACAGTGGTAGGTTCTGGCGTGATATTTGGTTCCATTGCTCGTCTTCTGCCTTGATTTAAATGCTGTTCGATGGTTATGGCTAGTTCTAGATTGCTATTACCGGTTCATGATAGTCTTAACTGCTTTTGCATGGTTGTGGCAAGTTTGATATAGCTCTTGATGGCTCTGTAACGTGCTCGATCCATCTGGACAGTTTTAGAAGGTAGTGGATTCTTTTGGCCTAACCTGTGGATTGATTTTTCGAGTTCTGCCTTGATTTAGATGCTGCATGATGGTTCGGGCCAGTTTTAGATGGTTCTTTCAATTTCAGAATAGTTGTTGATTCTTTTGCATGGTACTGGCAGGTTTTATGGCTGTTGATAGTTCTGTAGGGTGTTCCATGCTTCTGGCTCGTTTTAGACCTTAGTGGTAGGTTCTGGTCTGCTCTGTGGATTAATTGGTCCTGTTATGCCTATAGTTCGATACTGCCTAATGGCTATTGCCAGTTCAAAATGTTTATTGCCAGTTCAGGCTAGTTGTAGCTGCTTTTGCATAGTTGTGGTAGGTTTTATATAACTTTTGATGGTTCTGTCTGGTGTTCGTCGTTCTGGCCGATTCTAGAGAACAGTGGTAGGTTCTGGCGTGACATTTGGTTCCATTGCTCGTCTTCTGCCTTGATTTAATTGCTGTTCGATGGTTATGGCTAGTTCTAGATTGCTATTACCGGTTCATGATAGTCTTAACTGCTTTTGCGTGGTTGTAGCAAGTTTTATATAGCTCTTGATGGCTCTGTAACGTGCTCGATCCATCTGGACAGTTTTAGAAGGTAGTGGATTCTTTTGGCCTAACCTGTGGATTGATTTTTCGAGTTCTGCCTTGATTTAGATGCTGCATGATGGTCATGGCCAGTTTTAGATGGTTCTTTCAATTTCAGAATAGTTGTTGATTCTTTTGCATGGTACTGGCAGGTTTTATTGCTGTTGATAGTTTTGTACAGTGTTCCATGCTTCTTGCCTGTTTTAGACGTTAGTTGTAGGTTCTGCTCTGCTCTGTGGATTAATTTGTCCTATTATGCCTATAGTATGATGCAGCTTTATGGATATTGCCAGTTCAAAATGGTTTATGCCAGTTCAGGATAGTTGTAGCTGCTTTTGCATGGTTGTGGTAGGTTTTATATAGCTTATGATGGTTCTGTACGGTGTTGATCGTTTTGGCCGATTCTAGACAGCAATGGCAGGTTCTGGCGCGACATTTGGGTCGATTTTTCGAGTTCTGCCTTGATTTACATGCTGTTTGATGGTTATGGATTCTTCTAGATTGTTATTTCCAGTTTGGGATAGTTTTCGCTGCTTTTGTATGGTTCTGTCAGATTTTATACATTTTTCGCTGTTTCTGTACGGTGTTGGATGGTTCTGGCATATTGTAGACGGTAGTGGTAGGTTCTGACGTGACATGTGGATCGATTTTTTGAGTCCTGCATTGATTATGATGTTGGTCGATGGTTATGGCTAGTTCTAGATAGTAATTTCCGGTTCAGGATAGTTTTAGCTGCTTTTGCATTGTTGTGGCAGGTTTTATATAGCTCCTGATGTTTCTGTAAAGTGTTTGATGCTTCTGGACGGTTCTAGACGTTAGTAGTAGGTTCTGGTCTGCTCTCTGGATTAATTTGTCGTGTAATGCCTATAGTTAGATGCTGCTTTATGGCTCTTGCCAGTTCAAAACGGTTATTGCCAGTTCAGGATAGTTCTAGCTGTTTTTGCATGGTTGTTGTAGGTTTTATATAGCTCTTGATGGTTCTGTAAGGTGCTCGATCCTTCTGGACAGTTTTAAAAGGTAGTGGATTGTTTTGGCCTAACCTGTGGATTGATTTTTCGAGTTCTGCCATGATTTAGATGCTGCATGATGGTTGTGGCCAGTTTTAGATGGTCCTTTCAATTTCAGAATAGTTGTTGATTCTTTTGCATGGTACTGGCAGGTTTTATGGCTGTTGATAGTTCTGTAGGGTGTTCCATGCTTCTGGCTCGTTTTAGACCTTAGTGGTAGGTTCTGGTCTGCTCTGTGGATTAATTTGTCCTGTTATGCCTATAGTTAGATACTGCTTAATGGCTATTGCCAGTTCAAAATGTTTATTGCCAGTTCAGGCTAGTTGTAGCTGCTTTTGCATAGTTGTGGTAGGTTTTATATAACTTTTGATGGTTCTGTCTGGTGTTCGTTGTTCTGGCCGATTCTAGAGAACAGTGGTAGGTTCTGGCGTGACATTTGGTTCCATTGCTCGTCTTCTGCCTTGATTTAATTGCTGTTCGATGGTTATGGCTAGTTATAGATTGCTATTTCCGGTTCATGATAGTCTTAACTGCTTTTGCGTGGTTGTAGCAAGTTTTATATAGCTCTTGATGGCTCTGTAACGTGCTCGATCCATCTGGACAGTTTTAGAAGGTAGTGGATTCTTTTGGCCTAACCTGTGGATTGATTTTTCGAGTTCTGCCTTGATTTAGATGCTGCATGATGGTCATGGCCAGTTTTAGATGGTTCTTTCAATTTCAGAATAGTTGTTGATTCTTTTGCATGGTACTGGCAGGTTTTATTGCTGTTGATAGTTTTGTACAGTGTTCCATGCCTCTTGCCTGTTTTAGACGTTAGTTGTAGGTTCTGCTCTGCTCTGTGGATTAATTTGTCCTATTATGCCTATAGTATGATGCAGCTTTATGGGTATTGCCAGTTCAAAATGGTTTATGTCAGTTCAGGATAGTTGTAGCTGCTTTTGCATGGTTGTGGTAGGTTTTATATAGCTTATGATGGTTCTGTACGGTGTTGATCGTTTTGGCCGATTCTAGACAGCAATGGCAGGTTCTGGCGCGACATTTGGGTCGATTTTTCGAGTTCTGCCTTGATTTACATGCTGTTTGATGGCTATGGCTAGTCTTAGATGGTTATTGACGGTTCATGATAGTCTTAGCTGCTTTTGCATGGTTGTGGCAGGATTTATATAGCTCCTGATGTTTCTGTAAGGTGCTCGATCCTTCTGGACAGTTTTAGAAGGCAGTGGATTGTTTTTGCCTAACCTTTGGATTGATATTTCGACTTCTACCATGATTTAGATGCTTCATGATGGTTCTGACCAGTTTTAGATGGTTTTTTCAATTTCTGAATAGTTGTTGCTGCTTTTGCATGGTACTGGCATGTTTTAGTGGCTGTTGATGGTTCTGTACGGGGTTCCATGCTTCTGGCTTGTTTTAGAAGTTAGTGGTATGTTCTGGTCTGCTCTGTGGATTAATTTGTGGTATTATGCCTATAGTTAGATGCTGCTTTGTGGCTATTGCCAGTTCTAAATGGTTATTGCCGGATCATGATAGTCTTGGCTGCTTTTGCATGGTTGTGGAGGTTGTATATAGCTTCCGATGTTTCTGTTAAGTGTTTCATGCTTCTGGACTGTTTTAGACCTTAGTGGTAGGTTCTGGTCTGCTCGGTGGATAATTTGTCGTGGTATGCCTATAGTTCGATGCCGCTTTATGCCTGTTGCCAGTTCAAAACGGTTATTGCCAGTTAAGGATAGTTGTAGCTGCTTTTGCATAGTTTATGTAGGTTTAATATTACTTTTGATGGTTTAGTATGGTGTTGGTCGTTCTGGCCGTTTCTAGCATGACATTTGGGTCGATTTTTGCGAGTTCTGTCTTGATTTAAATGCTGTTCGATGGTTATGGCTAGTCCTAGATGGTTATTGCCCGTTCATGATAGTCTTAGCTGCTTTTCCATGATTGTGGCAGGTTTTTTATGTCTCTTGATGGTTCTGTACGGTGCTGGATGCTTCTTGACTGTTTTAGACATTAGTGGTAGGTTCTGGCGTGACCTGTGGATTGATATTTCGCGTTCTGCCTTAATTAAGATGCTGGTCGATGGTTATGGCTTCTTTTAGATTGTTATTTCCAATTCAGGATAATTTTAGCTGCTTTTCTATGGTTATGTCAGATTTTATATAACTTTTGATGGCTCTGTACTGTGTTTGATGTTTCTAGCATATTGTAGACGGTGGTGGTAGGATCTGGCGTTACACGTGGATCGATTTTTTGGGTTCTGCATTGATTTAGATGTTGGTCGATGGATATGGCCAGTTCTAGATAGTAATTGCCGGTTCAGGATAGGTGTAGCTGCTTTGCATGGTTGTGGCAGGTTTTATATAGCTTCTGGTGTTTCTGTAAAGTGTTTGATGCTTCTGGACTGTTTTAGACGTTAGTGGTAGGTTCTGGTCTACTCAGTGGATTAATTTGTCGTGTTATGCCTATAGTTAGATGCTGCTTTATGGCTTTTGCCAGTATAAAGCGTTTATTGCCAGTTCTGGATAGCTTTACCTGTTTTTGCATTGTTGTTGAAGGTTTTATATAGCTCTTGATGGTTCTGTAGTTTGCTCGATCCTTCTGGACAGTTTAAGAAGGTAGTGGATTGTTTTGGCCTAACCTGTGGATCGATGTTTCGAGCTCTGCCATAATTTAGATGCTGCATGATGGTTATGGCCAGTTTTAGATGGTTCTTTCAATTTCAGAACGGTTGTTGATTCTTTTGCATGGTACTGGCAGGTTTTATGGCTGTTGATTGTTCTGTACGGTGTTCCGTGCTTCTGGCTTGTTTTAGACGTTAGTGGTAGGTTCTGGTCTGCTCTCTGGATTAATTTGTCGTATTATGCCCATAGGTAGGTACTGCTTTATGGCTATTGCCAGTTCAAAATGTTTATTGCCAGTTCAGGATAGTTGTAGCTGCTTTTGCATGGTAGTTGTAGGTTTTATATAACTTATGATGGTTCTATACGGTGTTTGTCGTTCTGGCCGATTCTAGACATCAATTGTAGGTTCTGGCGTGACCTGTGGATTGATTTTTCGAGTTCTGCCTTGATTTAGATGCTGCATGATGGTTATGGCCAGTTTTAGATGGTTCTTTCAAGTTCAGAATAGTTGTTGATTCTTTTGCATGGTACTGGCAGGTTTAATGGCTGTTGATAGTTCTGTACGGTGTTCCATGCTTCTGGCTCGTTTTAGACCTTAGTGGTAGGTTCTGGTCTGCTCTGTGGATTAATTTGTCCTGCTATGCCTATAGTTAGATACTGCTTAATGGCTATTGCCAGTTCAAAATGTTTATTGCCAGTTCAGGCTAGTTGTAGCTGCTTTTGCATAGTTGTGGTAGGTTTTATATAACTTTTGATGGTTCTGTCCGGTGTTGGTCGTTCTGGCCGATTCTAGAGAGCAGTGGTAGCTTCTGGCGTGACATTTGGTTCCATTGCTCGTCTTCTGCCTTGATTTAAATGCTTTTCGATGGTTATGGCTAGTTCTAGATTGCTATTACTGGTTCATGATAGTCCTAACTGCTTTAGCATGGTTGTGGAAAGTTTTATATAGCTCTTGATGGCTCTGTAACGTGCTCGATCCATCTGGACAGTTTAAGAAGGTAGTGGAATCTTTTGGCCTAACCTGTGGATTGATTTTTCGAGTTCTGCCTTGATTTAGATGCTGCATGATGGTTATGGCCAGTTTTAGTTGATTCTTTCAATTTCAGAGTAGTTGTTGATTCTTTTGCATGGTACTTGCAGGTTTTATGGCTGTTGATAGTTCTGTACGGTGTTCCATGCTTCTGGCTCGTTTTAGACCTTAGTGGTAGGTTCTGGTCTGCTCTTCGGATTAATTTGTCCTGTTATGCCTATAGTTAGATACTGCTTAATGGCTATTGCCAGTTCAAAATGTTTATTGCAAGTTCAGGCTAGTTGTAGCTGCTTTTGCATAGTTGTGGTAGGTTTTATATACCTTTTGATGGTTCTGTCCGGTGTTGGTCGTTCTGGCCGATTCTAGAGAACAGTGGTAGGTTCTGGCGTGATATTTGGTTCCATTGCTCGTCTTCTGCCTTGATTTAAATGCTGTTCGATGGTTATGGCTAGTTCTAGATTGCTATTACCGGTTCATGATAGTCTTAACTGCTTTTGCATGGTTGTGGCAAGTTTGATATAGCTCTTGATGGCTCTGTAACGTGCTCGATCCATCTGGACAGTTTTAGAAGGTAGTGGATTCTTTTGGCCTAACCTGTGGATTGATTTTTCGAGTTCTGCCTTGATTTAGATGCTGCATGATGGTTCGGGCCAGTTTTAGATGGTTCTTTCAATTTCAGAATAGTTGTTGATTCTTTTGCATGGTACTGGCAGGTTTTATGGCTGTTGATAGTTCTGTAGGGTGTTCCATGCTTCTGGCTCGTTTTAGACCTTAGTGGTAGGTTCTGGTCTGCTCTGTGGATTAATTGGTCCTGTTATGCCTATAGTTCGATACTGCCTAATGGCTATTGCCAGTTCAAAATGTTTATTGCCAGTTCAGGCTAGTTGTAGCTGCTTTTGCATAGTTGTGGTAGGTTTTATATAACTTTTGATGGTTCTGTCTGGTGTTCGTCGTTCTGGCCGATTCTAGAGAACAGTGGTAGGTTCTGGCGTGACATTTGGTTCCATTGCTCGTCTTCTGCCTTGATTTAATTGCTGTTCGATGGTTATGGCTAGTTCTAGATTGCTATTACCGGTTCATGATAGTCTTAACTGCTTTTGCGTGGTTGTAGCAAGTTTTATATAGCTCTTGATGGCTCTGTAACGTGCTCGATCCATCTGGACAGTTTTAGAAGGTAGTGGATTCTTTTGGCCTAACCTGTGGATTGATTTTTCGAGTTCTGCCTTGATTTAGATGCTGCATGATGGTCATGGCCAGTTTTAGATGGTTCTTTCAATTTCAGAATAGTTGTTGATTCTTTTGCATGGTACTGGCAGGTTTTATTGCTGTTGATAGTTTTGTACAGTGTTCCATGCTTCTTGCCTGTTTTAGACGTTAGTTGTAGGTTCTGCTCTGCTCTGTGGATTAATTTGTCCTATTATGCCTATAGTATGATGCAGCTTTATGGATATTGCCAGTTCAAAATGGTTTATGCCAGTTCAGGATAGTTGTAGCTGCTTTTGCATGGTTGTGGTAGGTTTTATATAGCTTATGATGGTTCTGTACGGTGTTGATCGTTTTGGCCGATTCTAGACAGCAATGGCAGGTTCTGGCGCGACATTTGGGTCGATTTTTCGAGTTCTGCCTTGATTTACATGCTGTTTGATGGCTATGGCTAGTCTTAGATGGTTATTGACGGTTCATGATAGTCTTAGCTGCTTTTGCATGGTTGTGGCAGGATTTATATAGCTCCTGATGTTTCTGTAAGGTGCTCGATCCTTCTGGACAGTTTTAGAAGGCAGTGGATTGTTTTTGCCTAACCTTTGGATTGATTTTTCGACTTCTGCCATGATTTAGATGCTTCATGATGGTTCTGACCAGTTTTAGATGGTTTTTTCAATTTCTGAATAGTTGTTGCTGCTTTTGCATGGTACTGGCATGTTTTAGTGGCTGTCGATAGTTCTGTACGGGGTTCCATGCTTCTGGCTTTTTTTAGAAGTTAGTGGTATGTTCTGGTCTGCTCTGTGGATTAATTTGTGGTATTATGCCTATAGTTAGATGCTGCTTTGTGGCTATTGCCAGTTCTAAATGGTTATTGCCGGTTCATGATAGTCTTGGCTGCTTTTGCATGGTTGTGGCAGGTTGTATATAGCTTCTGATGTTTCTGTTAAGTGTTTCATGCTTCTGTACTGTTTTAGACCTTAGTGGTAGGTTCTGGTCTGCTCGGTGGATAATTTGTCGTGGTATGCCTATAGTTAGATGCCGCTTTATGCCTGTTGCCAGTTCAAAACGGTTATTGCCAGTTAAGGATAGTTGTAGCTGCTTTTGCATAGTTTATGTAGGTTTAATATTACTTTTGATGGTTTAGTATGGTGTTGGTCGTTCTGGCCGTTTCTAGCATGACATTTGGGTCGATTTTTCGAGTTCTGTCTTGATTTAAATGCTGTTCGATGGTTATGGCTAGTCCTAGATGGTTATTGCCCGTTCATGATAGTCTTAGCTGCTTTTCCATGATTGTGGCAGGTTTTTTATGTCTCTTGATGGTTCTGTACGGTGCTGGATGCTTCTTGATTGTTTTAGACATTAGTGGTAGGTTCTGGCGTGACCTGTGGATTGTTATTTCGCGTTCTGCCTTAATTAAGATGCTGGTCGATGGTTATGGCTTCTTTTAGATTGTTATTTCCAATTCAGGATAATTTTAGCTGCTTTTCTATGGTTATGTCAGATTTTATATAACTTTTGATGGCTCTGTACTGTGTTTGATGTTTCTAGCATATTGTAGACGGTGGTGGTAGGATCTGGCGTTACACGTGGATCGATTTTTTGGGTTCTGCATTGATTTAGATGTTGGTCGATGGATATGGCCAGTTCTAGATAGTAATTGCCGGTTCAGGATAGGTGTAGCTGCTTTGCATGGTTGTGGCAGGTTTTATATAGCTTCTGGTGTTTCTGTAAAGTGTTTGATGCTTCTGGACTGTTTTAGACGTTAGTGGTAGGTTCTGGTCTACTCAGTGGATTAATTTGTCGTGTTATGCCTATAGTTGGATGCTGCTTTATGGCTTTTGCCAGTATAAAGCGTTTATTGCCGGTTCAGGACAGTTTTCAGCTGCTTTTGCATGGTTGTGGCAAGTTTTATATTGCTCTTGATGGCTCTGTAAGGTGCTCGATCCTTATGGAAGGTTTAAGAAGGTAGTGGATTGTTTTGGCCTAACCTGTGGATTGATTTTCGGAGTTCTGCCTTGATTTAGATGCTGCATGATGGTTATGGCCAGTTTTAGATGGTTCTTTCAATTTCAGAATAGTTGTTGGTGCTTTTGCATGGTACTGGCATGTTTGAATGGCTGTTGATAGTTTTGTACGGTGTTCCATGCTTCTGGCTTGTTTTAGATGTTAGTTGTAGGTTCTTGTCTGCTCAATGGATTATTTTGTCGTATTATGCCTATAGTTGGATGCTGCTTTATGGCTACTGCCGGTTCAAAATGATTATAGCCAGTTTAGGATAGTTGTAGCTGCTTTTGCATAGTTGTGGTAGGTTTGATATAACTTTTGATGGTTCTGTCATGTGTTGGTCGTTCTGGCCGATTCTAGACAACAGTGGTAGGTGCTGGCGTGACATTTGGGTCGAATTTTCGAGGTCTGCCTTGATTTAAATGCTGTTCGATGCTTATGGCTAGTCCTAGATGGTTATTGCCGGTTCAGGACAGTTGTAGCTGCTTTTGCATAGTTGTGGCAAGTTTTATATAGCTCTTGATGGCTCTGTAAGGTGCTCGATCCTTATGGAAGGTTTAAGAAGGTAGTGGATTGTTTTGGCCTAACCTGTGGATTGATTTTCGGAGTTCTGCCTTGATTTAGATGCTGCATGATGGTTATGGCCAGTTTTAGATGGTTCTTTCAATTTCAGAATAGTTGTTGCTGCTTTTGCATGGTACTGGTATGTTTGAATGGCTATTGATAGTTTTGTTCCATGTTTCATGCTTCCGGCTTGTTTTAGACGTTAGTGGTAGACTCTGGTTTGCTCTGTGGATTAATTGGTCGTGTTATGCCTATAGTAAGATATTGCTTTATGGCTATTGCCAGTTCAAAATGTTTATTGCCTGTACATTATAGTTGTACCTGCTTTTACATCGTTGTTGTAGGTTTTATATACCTTTTGAGGGTTCTATACGGTATTGGTCGTTCTCCCAAATCTAGACAACAGTGGTAGGTTCTGGCGTGACATTTGGATCGAGTTTTCGAGTTCTGCCTTATTTAAATGCTGTTCGATGCTTATGGCTAGTCCTAGATGGTTATTTCCGGTTCAGGACAGTTGTAGCTGCTTTTGCATAGTTGTGGCAAGTTTTATATAGCTCTTGATGGCTCTGTAAGGTGCTCGATCCTTATGGAAGGTTTAAGAAGGTAGTGGATTGTTTTGGCCTGACCTGTGGACTGATTTTTCGAGTTCTGCCTTGATTTAGATGCTGCATGATGGTTATGGCCAGTTTTAGATGGTTCTTTCAATTTCAGAATAGTTGTTGCTGCTTTTGCATCGTACTGGCATGATTGAATGGCAGTTGATAGTTTTGGACGGTGTTCCATGTCTCTGGCTTGTTTTAGACGTTAGTGGTAGATTCTGGTCTCCTCTGTGGATTAATTTGTCCTGTTATGCCTATAGTTAGATACTGCTTTATGGCTATTGCCAGTCCAAAATGGTTATTGCCAGTTCAGGATCGTTTTTGCTGCTTTTGCATTGTTTTTGTAGGTTTTATATAGCTCTTGATAGTTCTCTAAGGTTCTCCATCCTACTGGACTGTCTTAGAAGGTAGTGGATTGTTTTGGCCTAACCTGTGGATTGATTTTCCGAGTTCTGCTTTGATTTAGATGCTGCATAATGGTTATGGCCAGTTTTAGATGGTTTTTTCATTTTCAGAATAGTTGTTGCTGCTCTTGCATGGTACTGGCAGGTTTTAATGGCCGTTGATAGTTTTGTTCAGTGTTGCATGCTTCTGGCTTGTTTTAGACGTTAGTGATAGGTTCTGGTCTGCTCTGTTGATTAATTTGTCGTATTATGCCTAGAGTTAGATGCTGCTTTATGGCTATTGCCAGTTCAAAATGGTTATTGCCAGTACAGGATAGTTTTACCTGCTTTTGCATGGTTGTTGTAGGTTTTATATAACTCTTGATGGTTCTCTAAGATTCTCGATCCTTCTGGACTGTTTTAGAAGGTAGTGGATTCTTTTGGCTTAACCTGTGGATTGATTTTCCGAGTTCTTCCGTGATTTAGATGCTGCATAATGGTTATGGCCAGTTTTAGATGGTTTTTTCATTTTCAGAATAGTTGTTGCTGCTGTTGCATGGTACTGGCAGGTTTTAATGGCCATTGATAGTTTTTTACAGTGTTGCATGCTTCTGGCTTGTTTTTGACGTTAGTGAGAGGTTCTGGTCTGCTCTGTGGATTCATTTGTCGTATTATGCCTATAGTTAGATGCTGCTTTATGGCTATTGCCAGTTCAAAATGGTTATTGCCAGTACAGGATAGTTGTACCTGCTTTTGCATGGTTGTTATAGGTTTTATATAACTCTTGATGGTTCTATACAGTTTTGGTCGTTCTCCCAAATTCTAGACAACAGTGGTAGGTTCTGGCGTGACATTTGGATCGAGTTTTCGAGTTCTGCATTGATTTAAATGCCGTTCGATGGTTATGGCTAGTCCTAGACTGTTATTGCCGGTTCATGATAGTCTTAACTGCTTTTCCATGGTTGTGGCAGGTGTCATATAGCTCCTGATTTTTCTGTAAAGTGTTTGATGTTTCTGGACTCTTCTAGACTTTAGCGGCAAGTTCTGGTCTGCTCTGTGGATTAATTTGTCGTGTTATGCCTATAGTTAGATAATGCTTTATGGCTTTTGCCAGTTCAATATGGTTATTGCCAGTTCAGGATAGTTTAAGCTGCTTTTGCATGGTTATTAAAGGTTTTATACAGCTCTTCATGGTGCTGTAAGGTGCTCGATCCTTCAGAACAGTTTAAGAAGGCAGTGGATTGTTTTGGCCTAACCTGTGGATTGATTTTTCCAGTGCTTCTTTGATTTAGAAGCTGCATGATGATTATGGCCAGTTTTAGATGGTTCTTTCAATTTCAGAATAGTTGTTGCTGCTGTTGCATGGTACTGGCATGTTTGAATGGCTGTTGATAGTTTTGTACGGTTTTCCACTCTTCTGGCTTCTTTTAGACGTTAGTGGTAGGTTCTGATCTGCTCTGTTGATTAATTTGTCGTATTATGCCTATAGTTCGATGCTGCTTTATGGCTATTGCCAGTTCAAAATGGTTATTGCCAGTACAGGATAGTTTTACCTGCTTTTGCATGGTTGTTGTAGGTTTTATATAATTTTTGATGGTTCTATACAGTGTTGGTCGTTCTCGCCAATTCTAGACAACAGTGGTAGGTTCTGGCGTGACATTTGGTTCGAGTTTTCGAGTTCTGCATTGATTTAAATGCTGTTCGATGCTTATGGCTAGTCCTAGATGGTTATTGCCGGTTCAGGATAGTTGTAACTGCTTTTGCATAGTTGTAGCAAGTTTTATATAGCTCTTGATGGCTCGGTAAGGTGCTCGATCCTTATGGAAGGCTTAAAAAGGTAGTGGATTGTCTTGGGCTAAACTGTGGATTGATTTTTCGAGTTCTGCCTTGATTTAGATGCTGCATGATGGTTATGGCCAGTTTAAGATGGTTCTTTCAAGTTCAGAATAGTTTTTGCTGCTTTTGCATGGTACTGGCATTCTTGAATGGTTGTTGATAGTTTTGTACGGTGTTTCATGCCTCTGGCTTGTTTTAGACGTTAGTGGTAGGTTCTGGTCTGCGCTGTGGATTTATTGGTCGTGTTATGCCTATAGTTAGATATTGCTTTATGGCTATTGCCAGTTCAAAATGGTTATTGCCAGTACAGGATAGTTGTACCTGCTTCTGCATGGTTGTTGTAGGTTTTATATAACTTTTGATGGTTCTATACAGTGTTGGTCGTTCTCGCCAATTCTAGACAACAGTGGTAGGTTCTGGCGTGACATTTGGATCGAGTTTTCGAGTTCTGCATTGATTTAAATGCTGTTCGATGGTTATGGCTAGTCCTAGACTGTTATTGCCGGTTCATGATAGTCTTAACTGCTTTTCCATGGTTGTGGCAGGTTTCATATAGCTCCTGATTTTTCTGTAAAGTGTTTGATGTTTCTGGACTGTTCTAGTCTTTAGCGGCAAGTTCTGGTCTGCTCTGTGGATTAATTTGTCGTGTTATGCCTATAGTTAGATAATGCTTTATGGCTCTTGCCAGTTCAGGATAGTTTAAGCTGCTTTTGCATGGTTGTTATAGGTTTTATACAGCTCTTCATGGTGCTGTAAGGTGCTCGATCCTTCGGGACAGTTTAAGAAGGCAGTGGATTGTTTTGGCCTAACCTGTGGATTGATTTTTCCAGTGCTGCCTTGATTTAGATGCTGCATGATAGTTATGGCCAGTTTTAGATAGTTCTTTCAATTTTAGAATAGTTGTTGCTGCTGTTGCATGGTACTGGCATGTTTGAATGGCTGTTGATAGTTTTGTTCGGTGTTTCATGCTTCTGGCTTGTTTTAGACGTTAGTGGTAGATTCTGGTCTGCTCTGTGGATTAATTTGTCGTGTTATGCCTATAGTTAGATACTGCTTTATGGCTATTGACAGTTCAAAATGGTTAATGCCAGTTCAGGATAGTTTTAGCTGCTTTTGCACGGTTCTTGTAGGTTGTATATAGCTCTTCATCGTTCTCTAAGGTTCTCGATCCTTCTTGACAGCTTTAGAAGGTAGTGGATTGTTTGGAATAACCTGTGGATTGATTTTCCGAGTTCTGCCTTGATTTTGATGCTGCATAATGACTATGGCCAGTTTTAGCTGGTTTTTTCATTTTCAGAATAGTTGTTGCTGCTCTTGCATGGTATTGGCAGGTTTTAATGGCCGTTGATAGTTTTGTTCAGTGTTGCATGCTTCTGGCTTGTTTTAGACGTTAGTGATAGGTTCTGGTTTGCTCTGTGGATTAATTGGTCGTGTTATGTCTATAGTTAGATACTGCTTTATGGCTATTGACAGTTCAAAATGGTTATTGCCAGTTCAGGATAGTTTTAGCTGCTTTTGCACGGTTCTTGTAGGTTGTATATAGCTCTTCATCGTTCTCTAAGGTTCTCGATCCTTCTTGACAGCTTTAGAAGGTAGTGGATTGTTTGGAATAACCTGTGGATTGATTTTCCGAGTTCTGCCTTGATTTAGATGCTGCATAATGAGTATGGCCAGTTTTAGCTGGTTTTTTCATTTTCAGAATAGTTGTTGCTGCTCTTGCATGGTATTGGCAGGTTTTAATGGCCGTTGATAGTTTTGTTCAGTGTTGCATGCTTCTGGCTTGTTTTAGACGTTAGTGATAGGTTCTGGTCTGCTCTGTTGATTAATTTGTCGTATTATGCCTAGAGTTAGATGCTGCTTTATGGCTATTGCCAGTTCAAAATGGTTATTGCCAGTACAGGATAGTTGTACCTGCTTTTGCATGGTTGTTATAGGTTTTATATAACTCTTGATGGTTGTATACAGTTTTGGTCGTTCTCCCAAATTCTAGACAACAGTGGTAGGTTCTGGCGTGACAATTGGATCGAGTTTTTGAGTTCTGCCTTGATTTAATGCTGTTCGATGGTTATGGCTAGTCCTAGACTGATATTGCCGGTTCATGATAGTCTTAACTGCTTTTCTATGGTTGTGGCAGGTTTCATATAGCTCCTGATTTTTCTGTAAAGTGTTTGATGGTTCTGGACTGTTCTAGACTTTAGCGGCAAGTTCTGGTCTGCTCTGTGGATTAATTTGTCGTGTTATGCCAATAGTTAGATAATGCTTTATGGCTTTTGCCAGTTTAATATGGTTATTGCCAGTTCAGGATAGTTTAAGCTGCTTTTGCATGGTTATTATAGGTTTTATTCAGCTCTTGATGGTGCTGTAAGGTGCTGGATCCTTCGGGACAGTTTATGAAGGCAGTGGATTGTTTTCGATTAACCTGTGGATTGATTTTCCGAGTTCTGCCTTGATTTAGATGCTGCATAATGGTTATGGCCAGTTTTAGATGGTTTTTTCATTTCCAGAATAGTTGTTGCTGCTCTTGCATGGTATTGGCAGGTTTTAATGGCCGTTGATAGTTTTGTTCAGTGTTGCATGCTTCTGGCTTGTTTTAGACGTTAGTGATTGGTTCTGGTCTGCTCTGTGGATTAATTTGTCGTATTATGCCTATAGTTAGATGCTGCTTTATGGCTATTGCCAGTTCAAAATGTTTATTGCCAGTACAGGATAGTTGTACCTGCTTTTACATGGTTGTTTAAGGTTTAATATAACTTTTGATGGTTCTATACGGTGTTGGTCGTTCTCGCCAATTCTAGACAACAGTGGTAGGTTCTGGCGTGACATTTTGATCGAGTTTTTGAGTTCTGCCTTGATTTAATGCTGTTCGATGGTTATGGCTAGTCCTAGACTGATATTGCCGGTTCATGATAGTCTTAACTGCTTTTCCATGGTTGTGGCAGGTTTCATATAGGTCCTGATTTTTCTGTAAAGTGTTTGATGGTTCTGGACTGTTCTAGACTTTAGCGGCAAGTTCTGGTCTGCTCTGTGGATTAATTTGTCGTGTTATGCCTATAGTTAGATAATGCTTTATGGTTGTTGCCAGTTCAACATGGTTATTGCCAGTTCAGGATAGTTTAAGCTGTATTTGAATGGTTGTTATAGATTTTATACAGCTCTTCATGGTGCTGTAAGGTGCTCGATCCTTCTGGACAATTTAAGAAGGCAGTGGATTGTTTTGGCCTAACCTGTGGATTGATTTTTCGAGTTCTGCCTTCATTTAGATGCTGCATGATGGTTATTGCCAGTTTTAGATGGTTCTTTTCACTTTCAGAATAGTTGTTGCTGCTTTTGCATGGTACTGGCATGTTTGAATGGCTGTTGATAGTTTTGTTCAGTGTTGCATGCTTCTGGCTTGTTTTAGACGTTAGTGATAGGTTCTGGTCTGCTCTGTGGAATAAATTTGTCGTATTATGCCTATAGTTAGAGGCTGCTTTATGGCTATTGCCAGTTCAAAATGTTTATTGCCAGTACAGGATAGTTGTACCTGCTTTTACATGGTTGTTGTAGGTTTTATATAACTTTTGATGGTAATTTACGGTGTTGGTCGTTCTGGCCGATTCAAGACAACAGTGGTAGGTGCTGGCGTGACATTTGTTTCGAGCTTTCGAGTTCTGCCTTGATTTAAATGCTGTTTGATGGTTATGGCTAGTTCTAGACGGTTATTGCCGGTTCAGGATAGTTGTAACTGCTTTTGCATAGTTGTAGCAAGTTTTATATAGCTCTTGATGGCTCTGTAAGGTGCTCGATCCCTATGGAAGGTTTAAGAAGTTAGTGGATTGTTTTGGACTAACCTGTGAATTGATTTTACGAGTTCTGCCTTGATTTAGATGCTGCATGAGGGTTATTGCCAGTTTTCGATAGTTCTTTCAATTTCAGAATAGTTGTTGCTGCTTTTGCATGGTACTGGTATGTTTCAATGGCTGTTGATAGTTTTGTACGGTGTTTCATGCCTCTGGCTTGTTTTAGACGTTAGTGGTAGGTTCTGGTCTGCGCTGTGGATTAATTTGTCGTATTATGCCTATAGTTAGATGCTGCTTTATGACTATTGCCAGTTCAAAATGTTTATTGCCAGTACAGGATAGTTGTACCTGCTTTTACATGGTTGTTTTAGGTTTTATATAACTTTTGATGGTTCTATACGGTGTTGGTCGTTCTCGCCAATTCTAGACTACAGTGGTAGGTTCTGGCGTGACATTTGGATCGAGTTTTTGAGTTCTGCCTTGATTTAATGCTGTTCGATGGTTATGGCTATTCCTAGACTGTTATTGCCGGTTCATGATAGTCTTAACTGCTTTCCCATGGTTGTGGAAGGTTTTATATAGCTCCTGATTTTTCTGTAAAGTGTTTGGTGCTTCTGGACTGTTCTAGACGTTAGTGGTAAGTTCCGGTCTGCTCTGTGGATTAATTTCTCGTGTTATGCCTATAGTTAGATAATGCTTTATGGCTTTTGCCAGTTCAGCATGGTTATTGCCAGTTCAGGATAGTTTAAGCTGCTTTTGCATGGTTGTTATAGGTTTTATACAGCTCTTCATGGTGCTTCAAGGTGCTCGATCCTTCTGGACAGTTAAAGAAGGCAGTAGATTGTTTTGGCCTAACCTGTGGATTGATTTTTCGAGTTCTACCATGATTTAGATGCTGCATGATGGTTATTGTAGATTATTATTATATCCGAGTTGGAATGCAACGAATAATAACACGTGTGTTTCTCAGCAAGATAAGCAATTAAAGATATATGAATATTCTTACATGGAGTATTAACTAAACACTACATTGCTCCCCTTTTTTTTTAAATAAACTAAGCGACGCGTCCAAGTTTTTAGTCAATTTTTTTTTTCAGTTTATCAAGTTTGATGGTATGACAAATCCATATCTTCTAACTGGTATCCTTGACCGTTTAGGCCTTTCATTTTGATTGTTCTCCATCTCATTGGTTTCTGTCTCTGGTTCATCTGTGTCTCTGCCTGTGCAGCTCTTCTCAATGTCGCTATCACTATAATCATCATCTTCTCCTCTTGTTGTTTCAAAGCGTGGAACTTTCTTGATATGGGATATGTTTCGAGTTATAATATGTCTTTTGCTCTTTGCTATTATTCTAGTTCCTTTGCGATTTATAATAGTGAATCTTTCTGGGCTAAATCGTGAGGTTAACCTATTTCTTTTCCTTTGTAAGCAAATTACAATGTCTCCTTCTTTGATGTCTGATTCTTTGACATTGTGTCGTTTGTCGTAATATTCTTTGTTTTTTTCTTTTCTTTGTTCAATGTTCTCTTTGGCTTCTTTATGTCTGTTTATTACTTTCTTGGCTGGTAGTTGGGGTAAGTGTCCTATGATCTTTCGATTATACAGCAGTTCGCATGGTGCTATCTTTGTCGTTGAATGAGGAGTCGTCCTATACGAAAGTAGGAATCTTTGGAGTTCTTGTTTCCAGTTTTTGCCTTCTAGATGAGTTGCTTGTAACAATTTTGTGAGTGGTTTGTTGAAATTCTCGACATTTGCATTTCCTTGTGGCCACAGTGGAGTGCTTGGTTTCCACTTAATGCCCAGTAATTTTACGTATCTTTCGAATTCTTCTCCATTGAAAGGTGGTCCATTGTCACTTGAAAGCTTGACAGGTATACCGTGAGTGGCAAATATTCGATCTAGTTTTGGAATTACTGCAGGGGCTGAGGTAGAGTGTACGATTTCTACTTCTGGGAACTTTGAGTATTTATCAATTGCTACTAATAAATACTGTTGAGTATTTGGTATTGGTCCAAGGAAGTCTATAGCTACATCATACCACGGTATGTCCTCTGTGGGTGTTATTTGCATTGGCTCCACTGGCATACTTGTACCAACTGCTTGACAGGAGCTGCATTCTTCAATCAATTCTTTGACTTTTTGATTCATATTTGGATACCAAATCTTTTCTCTCATTAGACTCTTCGTTTTCTCGAGGCCTTGATGGCCTATATGTGCTAATTTTGTTGCCCTCTCTTGTAAAACTTCTGGTATTATGATTCTGCTACCTTTCATTAAAATATCTTTTGTTTTGCTAATTGTAATCTCTGTGGCACACCTTTTATATGGTTGTATTTCTTTGTCTTGCGGATTCCATTGCCCTGTTTCTAAGGCTTGCTTAACTTTTTGAAGTACACGGTCTTTGGTGGTTTCTTCTTTTATCTCTTCTAATGTCATTGACTTCGGAACTGTGTGTCTAATGACGTAATTAACATACTGTTCAGCAATACGTTCCTGTGAACTCTGTTTTACTGCACCATCGATTGGATGTCGACTGAGGTAATCGGCTTCATTTGTTTGGCCACTCTTGTAAATAACATGAAAATTATAAGGCTGTAATCTCATGATCCATCGCTCTATCCGAGCTGGAGGTTTTGATCTTGGATTATTAAATATAGCCTCTAGTGCCTTATGATCTGTGATAATATCAAATTCGGCACCTAATAAGAACAATCTGAAATGTCCTACGCCCCATACGAGTGCTAGCCCTTCAATGTCTGTTTGTGAATAACGACTTTCAACTGGGCTAAGAGCTCTGCTTGCGTATGAAATAATTTGATAACCACCATTTGTGTTTGTTCTCTGTGCTAAAATACAACTGATTCCTTTAGGAGAACCATCAACAATCAGAACACTTCGTTTCTTGGTATCAAAGTAAGCTATCACTGGTGCTTGTGTCAGTTTTTGTTTTAACTGATTAAAAGCTCTCTGTTCTGCAAGTGTCCACTTGAACTTTACATTTTTCTTTGTTAACTCTCGTAATGGCAGGGTAATGGTTGCGTAGTTGGGAATGTAATCACTGCACGTGTTCCTTCAATTTAAGAATAGTTGTTGCTGCTTTTGCATGGTACTGGCATGTCTGAATGGCTGTTGATAGTTTTGTACGGTGTTCCATGCTTCTGGCTTGTTTTAGACGTTAGTGGTAGGTTCTGATCTGCTCTGTTGATTAACTTGTCGTATTATGCCTATAGTGAGATGCTGCTTCATGGCTATTGGCAGTTCAAAATGGTTATTGCCAGTTCAGGATAGTTGTAGCCGCTTTTTGATGGTTGTTGTAGGTTTTATATAACTTTTGATGGTTCTTTACGGTGTTGGTCGTTCTGGCCGATTGAAGACAACAGTGGTGGGTGCTGGCGTGACATTTGGTTCGAGCTTTCGAGTTTTGCCTTGATTTAAATGCTGTTTGATGGTTATGGCTAGTTCTAGACGGTTATTGCCGGTTCAGGATAGTTGTAACTGCTTTTGCATAGTTGTCGCAAGTTTTATATAGCTCTTGATGGCTCTGTAAGGTGCTCGATCCTTATGAAAGGTTTAAGAAGGTAGTTGATTGTTTTGGCCTAACCTGTGGATTGATTTTTCGAGTTCTGCCTTGATTTAGATGCTGCATGAGGGTTATGGCCAGTTTTCGATAGTTCTTTCAATTTCAGAATAGTTGTTGCTGCTTTTGCATGGTACTGGTATGTTTCAATGGCTGTTGATAGTTTTGTACGGTGTTTCATGCCTCTGGCTTGTTTTAGACGTTAGTGGTAGGTTCTGGTCTGCGCTGTGGATTAATTTGTCGTATTATGCCTATAGTTAGATGCTGCTTTATGACTATTGCCAGTTCAAAATGTTTATTGCCAGTACAGGATAGTTGTACCTGCTTTTACATGGTTGTTGTAGGTTTAATATAACTTTTGATGGTTCTATACGGTGTTGGTCGTTCTCGCCAATTCTAGACTACAGTGGTAGGTTCTGGCGTGACATTTGGATCGAGTTTTTGAGTTCTGCCTTGATTTAATGCTGTTCGATGGTTATGGCTATTCCTAGACTGTTATTGCCGGTTCATGATAGTCTTAACTGCTTTCCCATGGTTGTGGAAGGTTTTATATAGCTCCTGATTTTTCTGTAAAGTGTTTGGTGCTTCTGGACTGTTCTAGACGTTAGTGGTATGTTCCGGTCTGCTCTGTGGATTAATTTGTCGTGTTATGCCTATAGTTAGATAATGCTTTATGGCTTTTGCCAGTTCAACATGGTTATTGCCAGTTCAGGATAGTTTAAGCTGCTTTTGCATGGTTGTTATAGGTTTTATACAGCTCTTCATGGTGCTTCAAGGTGCTCGATCCTTCTGGACAGTTAAAGAAGGCAGTAGATTCTTTTGGCCTAACCTGTGGATTGATTTTTCGAGTTCTACCATGATTTAGATGCTGCATGATGGTTATTGTAGATTATTATTATATCCGAGTTGGAATGCAACGAATAATAACACGTGTGTTTCTCAGCAAGATAAGCAATTAAAGATATATGAATATTCTTACATGGAGTATTAACTAAACACTACATTGCTCCCCTTTTTTTTTTAAATAAACTAAGCGACGCGTCCAAGTTTTTAGTCAATTTTTTTTTTCAGTTTATCAAGTTTGATGGTATGACAAATCCATATCTTCTAACTGGTATCCTTGACCGTTTAGGCCTTTCATTTTGATTGTTCTCCATCTCATTGGTTTCTGTCTCTGGTTCATCTGTGTCTCTGCCTGTGCAGCTCTTCTCAATGTCGCTATCACTATAATCATCATCTTCTCCTCTTGTTGTTTCAAAGCGTGGAACTTTCTTGATATGGGATATGTTTCGAGTTATAATATGTCTTTTGTTCTTTGCTATTATTCTAGTTCCTTTGCGATTTATAATAGTGAATCTTTCTGGGCTAAATCGTGAGGTTAACCTATTTCTTTTCCTTTGTAAGCAAATTACAATGTCTCCTTCTTTGATGTCTGATTCTTTGACATTGTGTCGTTTGTCGTAATATTCTTTGTTTTTTTCTTTTCTTTGTTCAATGTTCTCTTTGGCTTCTTTATGTCTGTTTATTACTTTCTTGGCTGGTAGTTGGGGTAAGTGTCCTCTGATCTTTCGATTATACAGCAGTTCG
Organism: Catostylus mosaicus; assembly: GCA_964019065.1. Classification (NCBI taxonomy): domain Eukaryota; kingdom Metazoa; phylum Cnidaria; class Scyphozoa; order Rhizostomeae; family Catostylidae; genus Catostylus; species Catostylus mosaicus. The sequence goes on from OZ025187.1 coordinate 8,220,277, forward strand.
CATGGTGCTATCTTTGTCGTTGAATGAGGAGTCGTCCTATACGAAAGTAGGAATCTTTGGAGTTCTTGTTTCCAGTTTTTGCCTTCTAGATGAGCTGCTTGTAACAATTTTGTGAGTGGTTTGTTGAAATTCTCGACATTTGCATTTCCTTGTGGCCACAGTGGAGTGCTTGGTTTCCACTTAATGCCCAGTAATTTTACGTATCTTTCGAATTCTTCTCCATTGAAAGGTGGTCCATTGTCACTTGAAAGCTTGACAGGTATACCGTGAGTGGCAAATATTCGATCTAGTTTTGGAATTACTGCAGGGGCTGAGGTAGAGTGTACGATTTCTACTTCTGGGAACTTTGAGTATTTATCAATTGCTACTAATAAATACTGTTGAGTATTTGGTATTGGTCCAAGGAAGTCTATAGCTACATCATACCACGGTATGTCCTCTGTGGGTGTTATTTGCATTGGCTCCACTGGCATACTTGTACCAACTGCTTGACAGGAGCTGCATTCTTCAATCAATTCTTTGACTTTTTGATTCATATTTGGATACCAAATCTTTTCTCTCATTAGACTCTTCGTTTTCTCGAGGCCTTGATGGCCTATATGTGCTAATTTTGTTGCCCTCTCTTGTAAAACTTCTGGTATTATGATTCTGCTACCTTTCATTAAAATATCTTTTGTTTTGCTAATTGTAATCTCTGTGGCACACCTTTTATATGGTTGTATTTCTTTGTCTTGCGGATTCCATTGCCCTGTTTCTAAGGCTTGCTTAAATTTTTGAAGTACACGGTCTTTGGTGGTTTCTTCTTTTATCTCTTCTAATGTCATTGACTTCGGAACTGTGTGTCTAATGACGTAATTAACATACTGTTCAGCAATACGTTCCTGTGAGCTCTGTTTTACTGCACCATCGATTGGATGTCGACTGAGGTAATCGGCTTCATTTGTTTGGCCACTCTTGTAAATAACATGAAAATTATAAGGCTGTAATCTCATGATCCATCGCTCTATCCGAGCTGGAGGTTTTGATCTTGGATTATTAAATATAGCCTCTAGTGCCTTATGATCTGTGATAATATCAAATTCGGCACCTAATAAGAACAATCTGAAATGTCCTACGCCCCATACGAGTGCTAGCCCTTCAATGTCTGTTTGTGAATAACGACTTTCAACTGGGCTAAGAGCTCTGCTTGCGTATGAAATAATTTGATAACCACCATTTGTGTTTGTTCTCTGTGCTAAAATACAACTGATTCCTTTAGGAGAACCATCAACAATCAGAACACTTCGTTTCTTGGTATCAAAGTAAGCTATCACTGGTGCTTGTGTCAGTTTTTGTTTTAACTGATTAAAAGCTCTCTGTTCTGCAAGTGTCCACTTGAACTTTACATTTTTCTTTGTTAACTCTCGTAATGGCAGGGTAATGGTTGCGTAGTTGGGAATGTAATCACTGCACGTGTTCCTTCAATTTAAGAATAGTTGTTGCTGCTTTTGCATGGTACTGGCATGTCTGAATGGCTGTTGATAGTTTTGTACGGTGTTCCATGCTTCTGGCTTGTTTTAGACGTTAGTGGTAGGTTCTGATCTGCTCTGTTGATTAACTTGTCGTATTATGCCTATAGTGAGATGCTGCTTCATGGCTATTGGCAGTTCAAAATGGTTATTGCCAGTTCAGGATAGTTGTAGCCGCTTTTTGATGGTTGTTGTAGGTTTTATATAACTTTTGATGGTTCTTTACGGTGTTGGTCGTTCTGGCCGATTGAAGACAACAGTGGTGGGTGCTGGCGTGACATTTGGTTCGAGCTTTCGAGTTTTGCCTTGATTTAAATGCTGTTTGATGGTTATGGCTAGTTCTAGACGGTTATTGCCGGTTCATGATAGTCTTAACTGCTTTTCCATGGTTGTGGAAGGTTTTATATAGATCCTGATTTTTCTGTAAAGTGTTTGATGCTTCTGGACTGTTATAGACGTTAGTGGTAAGTTCTGGTTTGCTCTGTGGATTAATTTGTCCTGTTATGCCGATAGATAGATGCTGCTTTATGGCTTTTTCCAGTTCAAAATGGTTATTGCTAGTTCAGGATAGTTGTAGCTGGTTTTGCATGGTTGTTATAGGTTTTATACAGCTCTTGATGGTACTGTAAGGTGCTCGATCCTTTTGGACAGTTGAGGAAGGTAGTGGATTCTTTTGGCCTAACCTGTGGATTGATTTTTCGAGTTCTACCATGAGTTAGATGCTGCATGATGGTTATGGCCAGTTTTAGATTATTCTTTCAATTTAAGAATAGTTGTTGCTGCTCTTGTATGATACTGGCATGTTTGAATGGCTGTTGATAGTTTTTCACGGTGTTCCATGCTTCTGGCTTGTTTTAGACGTTAGTGATAGGTTCTGATCTGCTCAATGGATTAAGTTGTCGTATTATGCCTATAGTTGGATGCTGCTTTATGGCTCTTGCCGGTTCAAAATGTATATTGCCAGTTCAGGATAGTTGTAGCTGCTTTTGCATAATTGTGGTAGGTTTTATCTAACTTTTGATGGTTTTGTCCGGTGTTGGCCGTTCCCGCCGATTCTAGACAACAGTGGTAGGCTCTGACGTGACATTTGGTTCCATTTCTCTTGTTCTGCCTTGATTGCCTTGATTCACAGATTATCTTTTCCACCGTTCAGCAGCTGTAAATTATGGTAAATCCTCATCAAAGTCAGCGGACATCCAAACAGGTGTTCCTCAAGGCTCTATCTTGGGTCCGTTGCTATTTATTCTATTCTTCAATGATATCACTGATGAAATTGAGAGCGCCAGGATAGTTAAATATGCTGATGATACAGTGATCTACGTTGCTGATAAAGATTTGAAAGTCATTAACACCAAGCTCTCAAAAGATATGGAGTCTATCGCCGATTGGTTTGATAAAAATGGATTGATAATTAATTTGAAAAAAGGCAAGGCGGAATCTCTTCTTTTTGGGACTTCACAAAGGATTGCAAAACAGAGTGAGACACTTGATGTAATGTACCGAGGCTCTAAAATACTAAACACCAAACAATACAAATATCTTGGTATTGAAATAGATAGTACCCTGAATCTGAATACCCACTTTGAGAAGTGCTTCAAACGAGCATCGTCCAGATTACGGTTACTGGCAAAGATAAGGGATTCCCTTGATCTGACCTCTGCAAAGGCAGTGTATGACTCAATGATTCTGCCAACTTTCACGTATTGCGGAGTACTGCAACTCAAGTTGACTTCAACTCAAGCAAGGAGACCCTGTCATTTCATGATCGCTGTTTGAAAATAATCAACGGAAACTCGAAAAATCCCACAGCAATTCAATCAATTGCCAATGCCAAATGGACCAGGGCATGTAAACTTGTGCGTAAATGTTTAGACAATGATATTTGTGAGAACTTTCAGGGCTATTTTGAGTTACAGCAGCACAAGACACAAATAAGGAACAGCGAATGCTTGATCAGGCTTCCAGGCATCAAAACAGAATATGCTAGGAAGTCGTTTCATTTTATGGGTGCAAAACTGTACAACGATCTACCAATCGATCGTAGAAAAACTGAATCTTTTAAGCAATACGAAGAACTATTAAAGAAACATTTTAGTTGAAAATTGTGATATATGTATGGAACTTTTAAATCGATCATTGTAATTACTGCTAGGTTTTCTCAGAGTTGTTATAGGCTTTATTTTCTTTTTATTCCTTTACAGGACACATATTGATAACAGCATGTCTATGTTGAAATGTATATCCTGTTAAAAGATTCGTTATATTATATTATTTAAATGCTGTTCAATGGTTATTGAATGTTCTAGATTGCTATTACCGGTTCATGATAGTCTTAATTGCTTTTCCATGGTTGTGGCAGGTTTTGTATAGCTCCTGATTTTTCTTCAAATTGTTTGACGCTTCTGGACTGTTCTAGACGTTGGTGGTAAGGTCTGGTCTCCTCTGTGGATTAATTTGTCTTGTTATGTCGGTAGTTAGATGCTGCTTTATGGCTTTTGCCAGTTCAAAATGGTTATTGCCAGTTCAGGATAGTTTTAGCTGCTTTTGCATGGTTGTTATAGGTTTTATACATCTCTTGATGGTTCTGTAAGATGCTCGATCCTTCTGGACAGTTTGAGAATGTAGTGTTTACTTTTGGCCTAACCTGTGGATTGATTTTTGGAGTTCTACCATGATTTAGATGCTGCATGATGGTTATGGCCAGTTTTAGATGGTTCTTTCATTTTCAGAATAGTTGTTGCTGCTTTTGCATCTTACTGGCAGACTTTAATGGCTGTTGTTAGTTCTGTTCGGTTTTCCATGCTACTTGCTTGTTTTAGACGTTAGTGGTAGGTTCTGGTCTGCTCTGTGGATTAATTTATCGTATTATGCCTATAGTTAGATGCTGCTTTTTGTCTATTGCCAATTCAAAATGGTTATTGCCGGTTTTGGATAGTTGTAGCTGCTTTTGCATAGATGTTGTAGGTTTTATATAGCTCCTGATGTTTCTGTAAAGTGTTTTGTGCTTCTGGAGTGTTGTAGACGTTAGTGGTAGGTTCTTGTCTGCTCTATGGATTGATTTTCCGTCATCTGCTGTGATTTAGATGCTGCTGGATTGCTAAGGCCATTTTTTGATGGTTATAGCAGATTCAGCATAGATGTGGCTGCTTATGCATGGTTGTGACAGGTTTTTTATGTCTCTTGATGGTTCTGTATGGAGTTGTATGCTTCTAGGCTGCTTTAGATATTGATGGTAGGTTCTGGCGTGACGTGTGGATTGATTTTTAGAGTTCTGCCTTCATTAAGATGCTGGTCGATGGGGTTGGCTTGTTCTAGATTATTTTTTCCCGTCCAGTATAGTTGTTGCTGCTTTTGTATCGTTGTGGCAGGTTTTAAATAACTTTTGATGGCTCTATACGGATTTGGATGTTTCTTGCCTATTCTGAACGGTAGTGGTAGGTTTTGGCTTGACACATGGATCGATTTTTCGAGTTTTGCCTTCATTAAGATGCTGGTCGATGGTTCTAGCTAGTTCTAAATTGTTATTGCCGGTTGATAATAGTTGTAGCTGCTTTTACATGGTTGTGGCAGGTTCTAAATAGCTCTTGATGGTTTTGTAAGGTGCTCGATGTTTCTGGACAGTTTTAGAAGTTATCGGATAAGTTTGGCCTAACATCTAGATTGATTTCTCGAGTTCCGCCCTGATTTAGATGCTGCATGATAGTTACGGCCTGGTCTAGAGGGTTCTTGCAATTTCAAAATAGTTGTTGTGTCTTTTGTATGGTATTGGCAGGTTTTATATGGCTCTTGATGGTTCGGTAGAGTGATCGATGCTTCTTGCCTGTTCTAGACGTAGGTGGTAGGTTTTGGTCTGATCTGTGCATTGATTTGTCGTGTTATCCCTTGATTTAGATGCTGCTTCATGGTAATTGCCAGTTCTAAATTGTTATTGCAAGTTCTGCATAGTTGTAGCCTCTTTTGCATGGTTGTGGTAGCTTTTATCTAACTTTTGATGTTTTTATACGGTGTTAGATGTTTCTGTCCTATTCTAGAGGGTAGTGGTAGGTTCTGCCGTGATATTTGGGTCTATTTTTCGAGTTCTGCCTTGATTGAAATGCTGTTTGATGGTTATGGCTAGTCCTAGCTGGTTATTGCCGGTTCATGATAGTCTTAGCTGCTTTTGCATGATTTTGGCAGGCTTTTTATGTCTCTTGATGGTTCTGTACGGTGCTGGATGCTTCTTGACTGTTATAGACATTAATCTAAGTTCTGGCGTGACCTGTGGATTGATATTTCACGTTCAGGCGTGATTAAGATGCTCGTCGATGGTTATGGTTTCTTCTAGATGGTTATTTCAAGTTCAGAATAGTTTTCACTGCTTTGTATGGTTATGTCAGATTTTATATAACTTTTGATGTTTCTGTACGGTGTTGGTCGTTCTGGCCGATTCTAGACATCATAGGTAGGTTCTGGCGTGACATTAGGGTCGACTTTTCGAGTTCTGCCTTGATTTAAATGCTGTTCGATGGTTATACCTCGTCCTAGATGGTTATTGACGGTTCATGATAGTCTTTGCTGATTTTCCATGGTTGTGGCAGGCTTCTTATATCTCTTGATGGTTCTGTAAGGTTTTGGATGCTACTGGGCTGTTTTAGACCTTGCTAGTAGGTTTTTGCGTGACATTAGGGTCAACTTTTCACGTTCTGCTTTGATTAAGATGCTAGTCGATGGTTTTGGCTCGTTCTAGATGGTTATTGCCGGTACAGGATAGTCTTAACTGCTTTCCCATGGTTGTGGCAGATTTTCTATAGCTTCTGATGTTGCTGTAAAGTGTTTGATTCTTCTGGACTGTTCTAGACGTTAGCAGTAAGTTCTGGTCTGCTCAGTGGATTAATTTGTCGTGTTATGGCTATAGTTAGATACTGCTTTATGGCTATTGCCAGTTCAAAATGGTTATTGCCAGTTCAGTATAGTAGTAGCTGCTTTTGCATAGTTTTTGTAGGTCTAATATAACATTTGATGGTTCTATACGGTGTTAGTCGTTCTGGCCGATTTTAGACATTAGTGGTAGGTTCTGGCGTGACATTTGGGTCGAGATTTCAAATTCTGCCTTGATTTAAATGCTGTTCGATGGTTATGGCTAGTCCTAGATGGTTATTGCCGGTTCAGGACAGTTGTAGCTGCTTTCCCATGGTTGTGGCAGGTTTTCTATAGCTTCTGATGTTTCTGTAAAGTGTTTGATTCTTCTGGACTGTTCTAGACCTTAGCAGTAAGTTCTGGTCTGCTAATTGGATTAACTTGTCGTGTTATGCTTATAGTTAGATACTGCTTTATGGCTATTGCCAGTTCAAATTGGTTATTGCCAGTTCAGTATAGTAGTAGCTGCTTTTGCATAGGTGTTGTAGGTCTGATATAACTTTTGATGGTTCTGTACGGTGTTAGTCGTTCTGGCCGATTCTAGACATTAGTGGTAGGTTCTGGCGTGACATTTGGGTCGAGTTTTCAAATTCTGCCTTGATTTAAATGCTGTTCGATGGTTATGGCTAGTCCTAGATGGTTATTGCCAGTTCCGTATAGTTGTAGCTGCTTCTCAATTGTTGTTGTAGGTTTTATATCGCTCTTGATGGTTCTGTAAAGTGCTCGATCCTCTGGACAGTTTTAGAAGGTAGTGGATTGTTTTTGCCTAACCTGTGGTTTGTTTTTTCGAGTTCTGCCTTGATTTCGATGCTGCATGATGGTTATGGCCAGTTTTAGATAATTTTTTGAATTTCTGAATAGTTGTTGCTGCTTTTGCATAGTTGTTGTAGGTTTTATATAACTTTTGATGGTTCTGTACGGTGTGGGTCTTTCTGGCCGATTCTAGACAACAGTGGAAGGTTCTGGCGTGACATTTGCCTCGATTTCTCGTGTTCTGCCTTGATTTAAATGCTGTTCCATGGTTATGGCTTGTCCTAGATGGTTATTGCCGGTTCATGACAGTCTTAGCTGCCTTGCATTGTTGTGGCAGGCTTTTTATGTCTCATGGTGGTTCTATACGGTGCTGGATGCTTCTTGACTGTTTTAGACATTAATCTAGGTTCTGACGTGACCTGTGGATTGATATTTTGCGTTCAGCCTTGATTAAGATGCTGGTCGATGGTTATGGATTCTTCTAGATTGTTATTTCCAGTTCGGGATAGTTTTCGCTGCCTTTGTATGGTTTTATCGGATTTTATATAACTCTTGATGTTTCTGTACGGTGTTGGATGTTCTGCTCTGTGGATTAATTTTCGTGTTATGCCTATGGTTAGATGCTGCTTTATGGCCTTTGCCAGTGGAAAATTGTTATTGCCAGTTCAGGATAGTTTTAGCTGCTTTTGCATTGCTGTTGTAGGTTTTTTTTAGCTCTTGATCGTTCTGTTAGGTGCTCGATCCTTCTGGACAGTTTTAGAAGGTAGTGGGTTGTTTTCGCCTAACCTCTGGATTTATTTTTTTGAGTTCTGCCTTGATTTAGACTCTGCATAATGGTTATGGCCAGTTTTAGATGGTTCTTTCATTTTCAGAATAGCTGTTGCTGCTTTTGTATGGTACTGGCAGGTTTTAATGGCTGTTGTTAGTTCTCTACAGTGTTCCATGTTTCTGGGTTGTTTTAGACGTTAGTTGCAGGTTCTGGTCTGCTCAGTGGATTAATTAGTCGTATTATGCCTAAAGTTAGATGCTGCTTTATGGCTATTACCAGTTCAAAATGGTTATTGCCAGTTCAGTATAGTTGAAGCTGCTTTTGCATAGTTGTTGTAGGTTTTATATAACTTTTGATGCTTCTGTACAGTGTGGGTCGTTCTGGCCGATTCTGGACATTAGTGGTAGGTTCTGCCGGTGAGATTTGGGTCGAGTATTCAAATTCTGCCTTGATTTAAATGCTGTTCAATGCTTATGACTAGTCTTAGATGGTTATTGCCGGTTCAGGACAGTTTTCAGCTGCTTTTGCACGGTTGTGGCAAGTTTTATATAGCTCTTGATGGCTCTGTAAGGTGCTCGATCCTTCTGGAAGGTTTAAGAAGGTAGTGGATTGTTTTGACCCAACCTGTGGACTGATTTTTCGAGTTCTGCCTTGATTTAGATGCTGCATGATGGTTATGGCCAGTTTTAGATGGAGCTTTCAATTTCAGAATAGTTGTTGCTGCATTTGCATGGTACTGGCATGTTTGAATGGCTGTTGATAGTTTTGTACGGTGTTCCATGCTTCTGGCTTGTTTTAGACGTTAGTGGTAGATTCTGGTCTGCTCTGTGGATTAATTTGTCGTTTTATGCCTATAGTTAGATATTGCTTTATGTCTTTTGCCAGTTCAAAATGGTTATTGGCAGTACAGGATAGTTGTAGCTGCTTTTGCATGGTTTTTGTAGGTTTTATATAACTTATGATTTTTCTATACGGTGTTGGTCGTTCTCGCCAATTCTAGACAACAGTGGTAGGTTCTGGCGTGACATTTGGATCGAGTTTTCGTGTTCTGCCTTGATTTAAATGCTGTTCGATGGTTATCGCTAGTCCTAGACTGTTATTGCCGGTTCATGATAGTCTTAACTGATTTTCCATGGTTGTGGCAGGTTTTATATAGCTCCTGATTTTTCTGTAAAGTTTATGTTGCTTCTGGACTGTTCTAGACGTTAGTGATAGGTTCTGGTCTGCTCTGTGGATTAATTTGTCGTGTTATGCCTATGGTTAGATGCTGCTTTATGGCCTTTGCCAGTGGAAAATGGTTATTGCCAGTTCAGGATAGTTTTAGCTGCGTTTGCATTGTTGTTGTAGGTTTTAAATAGCTCTTGATTGTTCTGTTAGGTGCTCGATCCTTCTGGACAGTTTTAGAAGGTAGTGGATTGTTTTCGCCAAACCTCTGGATTGAATTTTTTGAGTTCTGCCTTGATTTAGATGCTGCATGATGGTTATGGCCAGTTGTAGATGGTTCTTTCATTTTCAGAATAGCTGTTGCAGCTTTTGTATGGTACTGGCAGGTTTTAATGGCTATTGATAGTTCTGTACGGTGTTCCATGCTTTTGGCTTGTTTTAGCCGTTAGTTGTAGGTTCTGGTCCACTCAGTTGATTAATTTGTCGTATTATGCCAATAGTTAGTTGCTGCTTTATTGCTATTGCCAGTTCAAAATGGTTATTGCAAGTTCAGGATAGTTGTAGCTGCTTTTACATAGTTGTTGTAGGTTTTTTTAACTTTTGATGGTTCTGTACGGTGAGGGTCACTCTGGACGATTCTAAACAACAGTTGTAGGTTCTGGCGTGACATTTGGCTCGATTTTTCGTGTTCTGCCTTGATTTAAATGCTGTTCAATGGTTATGGCCTTTCCTAGATGGTTATTACCGGTTCACGATAGTCTTAGCTGCTTTGCATTGTTGTGGCAAGCTTTTTATGTATCTTGGTGGTTCTATACGGTGCTGGATGCTTCTTGACTGTTTTAGACATTAATCTAGGTTCTGGCGTTACCTGTGGATTGATATTTCGCGTTCAGCCTTGATTAAGATGCTGGTCGATGGTTATGGGTTCTTCTAGATTGTTATTTCCAGGTCGGGATAGTTTTCGCTGCTTTTGTAAGGTTAATTCAGATTTTATATAACTCTTGATGTTTCTGTACGGTGTTGGATGTTGTTGGCATATTGTAGACGGTAGTGGTAGGTTCTGGCGGTGACATTTGGGTCGAGTTTTCAAATTCTGCCTTGATTTAAATGCTGTTCGGTGGTTACGGCTAGTCCTATATGGTTATTGCCGGTTCAGGACAGTTGTAGCTGCTTTCCCATGGTTGTGGCAGGTTTTCTATAGCTTCTGTTGTTTCTGTAAAGTGTTTGATTCTTCTGGACTGTTCTAGACGTTAGCAGTAAGTTCTGGTCTCCTCAGTGGATTAATTTGTCGTGTTATGCTTATAGTTAGATACTGCTTTATGGCTATTGCCAGTTCAAATTGGTTATTGCCAGTTCAGTATAGTAGTATCTGCTTTTGCATAGTTGTTGTAGGTCTGATATAACTTTTGATGGTTCTGTACGGTGTTAGTGGTTCTGGCCGATTCTAGACATTAGTGGTAGGTTCTGGCGTGACATTTGAAACGAGTTTTCAAATTCTGCCTTGATTTAAATGCTGTTCGATGGTTATGGCTAGTCCTAGATGGTTATTGCCAGTTCCGTATAGTTGTAGCTGCTTCTCAATTGTTGTTGTAGGTTTTATATCGCTCTTGATGGTTCTGTAAAGTGCTCGATCCTCTGGAAAGTTTTAGAAGGTAGTGGATTGTTTTTGCCTAACCTGTGGTTTGTTTTTTCGAGTTCTGCCTTGATTTCGATGCTACATGATGGTTATGGCCAGTTTTAGATAATTTTTTGAATTTCTGAATAGTTGTTGCTACTTTTGCATAGTTGTTGTAGGTTTTATATAACTTTTGATGGTTCTGTACGGTGTGGGTCTTTCTGGCCGATTCTAGACAACAGTGGAAGGTTCTGGCGTGACATTTGGCTCGATTTCTCGTGTTCTGCCTTGATTTAAATGCTGTTCAATTGTTATGGCTTGTCCTAGATGGTTATTGCCGGTTCATGACAGTCTTAGCTGCCTTGCATTGTTGTGGCAGGCTTTTTATGTCTCTTGGTGGTTCTATACGGTGCTGGATGCCTCTTGACTGTTTTAGACATTAATCTAGGTTCTGACGTGACCTGTGGATTGATATTTTGCGTTCAGCCTTGATTAAGATGCTGGTTGATGGTTATGGATTCTTCTAGATTGTTATTTCCAGTTCGGGATAGTTTTCGCTGCCTTTGTATGGTTATGTCGGATTTTATATAACTCTTGATGTTTCTGTACGGTGTTGGATGTTCTGCTCTGTGGATTAATTTTCGTGTTATGCCTATGGTTAGATGCTGCTTTATGGCCTTTGCCAGTGGAAAATTGTTATTGCCAGTTCAGGATAGTTTTAGCTGCTTTTGCATTGCTGTTGTAGGTTTCTTAAAGCTCTTGATCGTTCTGTTAGGTGCTCGATCCTTCTGGACAGTTTTAGAAGGTAGTGGATTGTTTTCGCCTAACCTCTGGATTGATTTTTTTGAGTTCTGCCTTGATTTAGATTTTGCATGATGGTTATGGCCAGTTTTAGATGGTTCTTTCATTTTCAGAATAGCTGTTGCTGCTTTTGGATGGTACTGGCAGGTTTTAATGGCTGTTGTTAGTTCTCTACAGTGTTCCATGTTTCTGGGTTGTTTTAGACGTTAGTTGCAGGTTCTGGTCTGCTCAGTGGATTAATTAGTCGTATTATGCCTAAAGTTAGATGCTGCTTTATGGCTATTACCAGTTCAAAATGGTTATTGCCAGTTCAGTAAAGTTGAAGCTGCTTTTGCATAGTTGTTGCAGGTTTTATATAACTTTTGATGGTTCTGTACGGTGTGGGTCGTTCTGGCCGATTCTGGACATTAGTGGTAGGTTTTGGCGGTGACATTTGGGTCGAGTATTCAAATTCTGCCTTGATTTAAATGCTGTTCAATGCTTATGGCTAGTCTTAGATGGTTATTGCCGGTTCAGGACAGTTTTCAGCTGCTTTTGCATGGTTGTGGCAAGTTTTATATAGCTCTTGATGGTTCTGTAAGGTGCTCGATCCTTCTGGAAGGTTTAAGAAGGTAGTGGATTGTTTTGGCCTAACCTGTGGACTGATTTTTCGAGTTCTGCCTTGATTTAGATGCTGCATGATGGTTATGGCCAGTTTTAGATGGAGCTTTCAATTTCAGAATAGTTGTTGCTGCTTTTGCATGGTACTGGCATGTTTGAATGGCTGTTGATAGTTTTGTACGGTGTTCCATGCTTCTGGCTTGTTTTAGACGTTAGTGGTAGATTCTGGTCTGCTCTGTGGATTAATTTGTCGTTTTATGCCTATAGTTAGATATTGCTTTATGTCTTTTGCCAGTTCAAAATGGTTTTTGGCAGTACAGGATAGTTGTAGCTGCTTTTGCATGGTTTTTGTAGGTTTTATATAACTTATGATTTTTCTATACGGTGTTGGTCGTTCTCGCCAATTCTAGACAACAGTGGTAGGTTCTGGCGTGACATTTGGATCGAGTTTTCGTGTTCTGCCTTGATTTAAATGCTGTTCGATGGTTATCGCTAGTCCTAGACTGTTATTGCCGGTTCATGATAGTCTTAACTGATTTTCCATGGTTGTGGCAGGTTTTATATAGCTCCTGATTTTTCTGTAAAGTTTATGTTGCTTCTGGACTGTTCTAGACGTTAGTGATAGATTCTGGTCTGCTCTGTGGATTAATTTGTCGTGTTATGCCTATGGTTAGATGCTGCTTTATGGCCTTTGCCAGTGGAAAATGGTTATTGCCAGTTCAGGATAGTTTTAGCTGCGTTTGCATTGTTGTTGTAGGTTTTATATAGCTCTTGATTGTTCTGTTAGGTGCTCGATCCTTCTGGACAGTTTTAGAAGGTAGTGGATTGTTTTTGCCAAACCTCTGGATTGAGTTTTTTGAGTTCTGCCTTGATTTAGATGCTGCATGATGGTTATGGCCAGTTGTAGATGGTTCTTTCATTTTCAGAATAGCTGTTGCAGCTTTTGTATGGTACTGGCAGGTTTTAATGGCTGTTGATAGTTCTGTACGGTGTTCCATGCTTTTGGCTTGTTTTAGCCGTTAGTTGTAGGTTCTGGTCTACTCAGTTGATTAATTTGTCGTATTATGCCAATAGTTAGTTGCTGCTTTATTGCTATTGCCAGTTCAAAATGGTTATTGCAAGTTCAGGATAGTTGTAGCTGCTTTTACATAGTTGTTGTAGGTTTTATTTAACTTTTGATGGTTCTGTACGGTGAGGGTCACTCTGGACGATTCTAAACAACAGTTGTAGGTTCTGGCGTGACATTTGGCTCGATTTTTCGTGTTCTGCCTTGATTTAAATGCTGTTCAATGGTTATGGCCTTTCCTAGATGGTTATTACCGGTTCACGATAGTCTTAGCTCCTTTGCATTGTTGTGGCAAGCTTTTTATGTATCTTGGTGGTTCTATACGGTGCTGGATGCTTCTTGACTGTTTTAGACATTAATCTAGGTTCTGGCGTTACCTGTGGATTGATATTTCGCGTTCAGCCTTGATTAAGATGCTGGTCGATGGTTATGGGTTCTTCTAGATTGTTATTTCCAGGTCGGGATAGTTTTCGCTGCTTTTGTAAGGTTAATTCAGATTTTATATAACTCTTGATGTTTCTGTACGGTGTTGGATGTTGTTGGCACATTGTAGACGGTAGTGGTAGGTTCTGGCGGTGACATCTGGGTCGAGTTTTCAAATTCTGCCTTGATTTAAATGCTGTTTGGTGGTTACGGCTAGTCCTATATGGGTATTGCCGGTTCAGGACAGTTGTAGCTGCTTTCCCATGGTTGTGGCAGGTTTTCTATAGCTTCTGTTGTTTCTGTAAAGTGTTTGATTCTTCTGGACTGTTCTAGACCTTAGCAGTAAGTTCTGGTCTGCTCAGTGGATTAATTTGTCGTGTTATGCTTATAGTTAGATACTGCTTTATGGCTATTGCCAGTTCAAATTGGTTATTGCCAGTTCAGTATAGTAGTAGCTGCTTTTGCATAGTTGTTGTAGGTCTGATATAACTTTTGATGGTTCTGTACGGTGTTAGTCGTTCTGGCCGATTTTAGACATTAGTGGTAGGTTCTGGCGTGACATTTGGGTCGAGATTTCAAATTCTGCCTTGATTTAAATGCTGTTCGATGGTTATGGCTAGTCCTAGATGGTTATTGCCGGTTCAGGACAGTTGTAGCTGCTTTCCCATGGTTGTGGCAGGTTTTCTATAGCTTCTGATGTTTCTGTAAAGTGTTTGATTCTTCTGGACTGTTCTAGACCTTAGCAGTAAGTTCTGGTCTGCTCAGTGGATTAATTTGTCGTGTTATGCTTATAGTTAGATACTGCTTTATGGCTATTGCCAGTTCAAATTGGTTATTGCCAGTTCAGTATAGTAGTAGCTGCTTTTGCATAGTTGTTGTAGGTCTGATATAACTTTTGATGGTTCTGTACGGTGTTAGTCGTTCTGGCCGATTCTAGACATTAGTGGTAGGTTCTGGCGTGACATTTGGGTCGAGTTTTCAAATTCTGCCTTGATTTAACTGCTGTTCGATGGTTATGGCTAGTCCTAGATGGTTATTGCCAGTTCCGTATAGTTGTAGCTGCTTCTCAATTGTTGTTGTAGGTTTTATATCGCTCTTGATGGTTCTGTAAAGTGCTCGATCCTCTGGACAGTTTTAGAAGGTAGTGGATTGTTTTTGCCTAACCTGTGGTTTGTTTTTTCGAGTTCTGCCTTGATTTCGATGCTACATGATGGTTATGGCCAGTTTTAGATAATTTTTTGAATTTCTGAATAGTTGTTGCTACTTTTGCATAGTTGTTGTAGGTTTTATATAACTTTTGATGGTTCTGTACGGTGTGGGTCTTTCTGGCCGATTCTAGACAACAGTGGAAGGTTCTGGCGTGACATTTGGCTCGATTTCTCGTGTTCTGCCTTGATTTAAATGCTGTTCAATTGTTATGGCTTGTCCTAGATGGTTATTGCCGGTTCATGACAGTCTTAGCTGCCTTGCATTGTTGTGGCAGGCTTTTTATGTCTCTTGGTGGTTCTATACGGTGCTGGATGCCTCTTGACTGTTTTAGACATTAATCTAGGTTCTGACGTGACCTGTGGATTGATATTTTGCGTTCAGCCTTGATTAAGATGCTGGTTGATGGTTATGGATTCTTCTAGATTGTTATTTCCAGTTCGGGATAGTTTTCGCTGCCTTTGTATGGTTATGTCGGATTTTATATAACTCTTGATGTTTCTGTACGGTGTTGGATGTTCTGCTCTGTGGATTAATTTTCGTGTTATGCCTATGGTTAGATGCTGCTTTATGGCCTTTGCCAGTGGAAAATTGTTATTGCCAGTTCAGGATAGTTTTAGCTGCTTTTGCATTGCTGTTGTAGGTTTCTTAAAGCTCTTGATCGTTCTGTTAGGTGCTCGATCCTTCTGGACAGCTTTAGAAGGTAGTGGATTGTTTTCGCCTAACCTCTGGATTGATTTTTTTGAGTTCTGCCTTGATTTAGATTTTGCATGATGGTTATGGCCAGTTTTAGATGGTTCTTTCATTTTCAGAATAGCTGTTGCTGCTTTTGGATGGTACTGGCAGGTTTTAATGGCTGTTGTTAGTTCTCTACAGTGTTCCATGTTTCTGGGTTGTTTTAGACGTTAGTTGCAGGTTCTGGTCTGCTCAGTGGATTAATTAGTCGTATTATGCCTAAAGTTAGATGCTGCTTTATGGCTATTACCAGTTCAAAATGGTTATTGCCAGTTCAGTAAAGTTGAAGCTGCTTTTGCATAGTTGTTGCAGGTTTTATATAACTTTTGATGGTTCTGTACGGTGTGGGTCGTTCTGGCCGATTCTGGACATTAGTGGTAGGTTTTGGCGGTGACATTTGGGTCGAGTATTCAAATTCTGCCTTGATTTAAATGCTGTTCAATGCTTATGGCTAGTCTTAGATGGTTATTGCCGGTTCAGGACAGTTTTCAGCTGCTTTTGCATGGTTGTGGCAAGTTTTATATAGCTCTTGATGGTTCTGTAAGGTGCTCGATCCTTCTGGAAGGTTTAAGAAGGTAGTGGATTGTTTTGGCCTAACCTGTGGACTGATTTTTCGAGTTCTGCCTTGATTTAGATGCTGCATGATGGTTATGGCCAGTTTTAGATGGAGCTTTCAATTTCAGAATAGTTGTTGCTGCTTTTGCATGGTACTGGCATGTTTGAATGGCTGTTGATAGTTTTGTACGGTGTTCCATACTTCTGGCTTGTTTTAGACGTTAGTGGTAGATTCTGGTCTGCTCTGTGGATTAATTTGTCGTTTTATGCCTATAGTTAGATATTGCTTTATGTCTTTTGCCAGTTCAAAATGGTTTTTGGCAGTACAGGATAGTTGTAGCTACTTTTGCATGGTTTTTGTAGGTTTTATATAACTTATGATTTTTCTATACGGTGTTGGTCGTTCTCGCCAATTCTAGACAACAGTGGTAGGTTCTGGCGTGACATTTGGATCGAGTTTTCGTGTTCTGCCTTGATTTAAATGCTGTTCGATGGTTATCGCTAGTCCTAGACTGTTATTGCCGGTTCATGATAGTCTTAACTGATTTTCCATGGTTGTGGCAGGTTTTATATAGCTCCTGATTTTTCTGTAAAGTTTATGTTGCTTCTGGACTGTTCTAGACGTTAGTGATAGGTTCTGGTCTGCTCTGTGGATTAATTTGTCGTGTTATGCCTATGGTTAGATGCTGCTTTATGGCCTTTGCCAGTGGAAAATGGTTATTGCCAGTTCAGGATAGTTTTAGCTGCGTTTGCATTGTTGTTGTAGGTTTTATATAGCTCTTGATTGTTCTGTTAGGTGCTCGATCCTTCTGGACAGTTTTAGAAGGTAGTGGATTGTTTTTGCCAAACCTCTGGATTGAGTTTTTTGAGTTCTGCCTTGATTTAGATGCTGCATGATGGTTATGGCCAGTTGTAGATGGTTCTTTCATTTTCAGAATAGCTGTTGCAGCTTTTGTATGGTACTGGCAGGTTTTAATGGCTGTTGATAGTTCTGTACGGTGTTCCATGCTTTTGGCTTGTTTTAGCCGTTAGTTGTAGGTTCTGGTCTACTCAGTTGATTAATTTGTCGTATTATGCCAATAGTTAGTTGCTGCTTTATTGCTATTGCCAGTTCAAAATGGTTATTGCAAGTTCAGGATAGTTGTAGCTGCTTTTACAAAGTTGTTGTAGGTTTTATTTAACTTTTGATGGTTCTGTACGGTGAGGGTCACTCTGGACGATTCTAAACAACAGTTGTAGGTTCTGGCGTGACATTTGGCTCGATTTTTCGTGTTCTGCCTTGATTTAAATGCTGTTCAATGGTTATGGCCTTTCCTAGATGGTTATTACCGGTTCACGATAGTCTTAGCTCCTTTGCATTGTTGTGGCAAGCTTTTTATGTATCTTGGTGGTTCTATACGGTGCTGGATGCTTCTTGACTGTTTTAGACATTAATCTAGGTTCTGGCGTTACCTGTGGATTGATATTTCGCGTTCAGCCTTGATTAAGATGCTGGTCGATGGTTATGGGTTCTTCTAGATTGTTATTTCCAGGTCGGGATAGTTTTCGCTGCTTTTGTAAGGTTAATTCAGATTTTATATAACTTTTGATGTTTCTGTACGGTGTTGGATGTTGTTGGCACATTGTAGACGGTAGTGGTAGGTTCTGGCGGTGACATCTGGGTCGAGTTTTCAAATTCTGCCTTGATTTAAATGCTGTTTGGTGGTTACGGCTAGTCCTATATGGGTATTGCCGGTTCAGGACAGTTGTAGCTGCTTTCCCATGGTTGTGGCAGGTTTTCTATAGCTTCTGTTGTTTCTGTAAAGTGTTTGATTCTTCTGGACTGTTCTAGACCTTAGCAGTAAGTTCTGGTCTGCTCAGTGGATTAATTTGTCGTGTTATGCTTATAGTTAGATACTGCTTTATGGCTATTGCCAGTTCAAATTGGTTATTGCCAGTTCAGTATAGTAGTAGCTGCTTTTGCATAGTTGTTGTAGGTCTGATATAACTTTTGATGGTTCTGTACGGTGTTAGTCGTTCTGGCCGATTTTAGACATTAGTGGTAGGTTCTGGCGTGACATTTGGGTCGAGATTTCAAATTCTGCCTTGATTTAAATGCTGTTCGATGGTTATGGCTAGTCCTAGATGGTTATTGCCGGTTCAGGACAGTTGTAGCTGCTTTCCCATGGTTGTGGCAGGTTTTCTATAGCTTCTGATGTTTCTGTAAAGTGTTTGATTCTTCTGGACTGTTCTAGACCTTAGCAGTAAGTTCTGGTCTGCTCAGTGGATTAATTTGTCGTGTTATGCTTATAGTTAGATACTGCTTTATGGCTATTGCCAGTTCAAATTGGTTATTGCCAGTTCAGTATAGTAGTAGCTGCTTTTGCATAGTTGTTGTAGGTCTGATATAACTTTTGATGGTTCTGTACGGTGTTAGTCGTTCTGGCCGATTCTAGACATTAGTGGTAGGTTCTGGCGTGACATTTGGGTCGAGTTTTCAAATTCTGCCTTGATTTAACTGCTGTTCGATGGTTATGGCTAGTCCTAGATGGTTATTGCCAGTTCCGTATAGTTGTAGCTGCTTCTCAATTGTTGTTGTAGGTTTTATATCGCTCTTGATGGTTCTGTAAAGTGCTCGATCCTCTGGACAGTTTCAGAAGGTAGTGGATTGTTTTTGCCTAACCTGTGGTTTGTTTTTTCGAGTTCTGCCTTGATTTCGATGCTGCATGATGGTTATGGCCAGTTTTAGATAATTTTTTGAATTTCTGAATAGTTGTTGCTGCTTTTGCATAGTTGTTGTAGGTTTTATATAACTTTTGATGGTTCTGTACGGTGTGGATCTTTCTGGCCGATTCTAGACAACAGTGGAAGGTTCTGGCGTGACATTTGGCTCGATTTCTCGTGTTCTGCCTTGATTTAAATGCTGTTCCATGGTTATGGCCTTTCCTAGATGGTTATTACCGGTTCACGATGGTCTTAGCTGCTTTGCATTGTTGTGGCAGGCTTTTTATGTATCTTGGTTAATTTATACGGTGCTGGATGCTTCTTGACTGTTTTAGACATTAATCTAGGTTCTGGCGTTACCTGTGGATTGATATTTCGCGTTCAGCCTTGATTAAGATGCTGGTCGATGGTTATGGATTCTTCTAGATTGTTATTTCCAGTTCGGGATAGTTTTCGCTGCTTTTGTAAGGTTAATTCAGATTTTATATAACTCTTGATGTTCCGTACGGTGTTGGATGTTGTTGGCATTTTGTAGACGGTAGTGGTAGGTTCTGGCGTGACATGTGCATCACTTTTTCGAGGTCTGCATGGATTAACATGGTGGTCGATGGTTATGGCTAGTTCTAGGTGGTAATTGCCGGTTCAGGATAGTTGTAGCTGCTTTTGCATGGTTTGTGGCAGGTTTTATATAGCTCCTGATGTTTCTGTAAAGTGTTTGATGCTTCTGGACTGTTCTAGACGTTAGCAGTAAGTTCTGGTCTCCTCAGTGGATTAATTTGTCGTGTTATGCTTATAGTTAGATACTGCTTTATGGCTATTGCCAGTTCAAATTGGTTATTGCCAGTTCAGTATAGTAGTATCTGCTTTTGCATAGTTGTTGTAGGTCTGATATAACTTTTGATGGTTCTGTACGGTGTTAGTCGTTCTGGCCGATGCTAGACATTAGTGGTAGGTTCTGGCGTGACATTTGAAACGAGTTTTCAAATTCTGCCTTGATTTAAATGCTGTTCGATGGTTATGGCTAGTCCTAGATGGTTATTGCCAGTTCCGTATAGTTGTAGCTGCTTCTCAATTGTTGTTGTAGGTTTTATATCGCTCTTGATGGTTCTGTAAAGTGCTCGATCCTCTGGAAAGTTTTAGAAGGTAGTGGATTGTTTATGCCTAACCTGTGGTTTGTTTTTTCGAGTTCTGCCTTGATTTCGATGCTACATGATGGTTATGGCCAGTTTTAGATAATTTTTTGAATTTCTGAATAGTTGTTGCTACTTTTGCATAGTTGTTGTAGGTTTTATATAACTTTTGATGGTTCTGTACGGTGTGGGTCTTTCTGGCCGATTCTAGACAACAGTGGAAGGTTCTGGCGTGACATTTGGCCCGATTTCTCGTGTTCTGCCTTGATTTAAATGCTGTTCAATGGTTATGGCTTGTCCTAGATGGTTATTGCCGGTTCATGACAGTCTTAGCTGCCTTGCATTGTTGTGGCAGGCTTTTTATGTCTCTTGGTGGTTCTATACGGTGCTGGATGCTTCTTGACTGTTTTAGACATTAATCTAGGTTCTGACGTGAGCTGTGGATTGATATTTTGCGTTCAGCCTTGATTAAGATGCTGGTCGATGGTTATGGATTCTTCTAGATTGTTATTTCCAATTCGGGATAGTTTTCGCTGCCTTTGTATGGTTATGTCGGATTTTATATAACTCTTGATGTTTCTGTACGGTGTTGGATTCTGCTCTGTGGATTAATTTTCGTGTTATGCCTATGGTTAGATGCTGCTTTATGGCCTTTGCCAGTGGAAAATTGTTATTGCCAGTTCAGGATAGTTTTAGCTGCTTTTGCATTGCTGTTGTAGGTTTCTTATAGCTCTTGATCGTTCTGTTAGGTGCTCGATCCTTCTGGACAGTTTTAGAAGGTAGTGGATTGTTTTCGCCTAACCTCTGGATTGATTTTTTTGAGTTCTGCCTTGATTTAGATTCTGCATGATGGTTATGGCCAGTTTTAGATGGTTCTTTCATTTTCAGAATAGCTGTTGCTGCTCTTGTATGGTACTGGCAGGTTTTAATGGCTGTTGTTAGTTCTCTACAGTGTTCCATGTTTCTGGGTGGTTTTAGACGTTAGTTGCAGGTTCTGGTCTGCTCAGTGGATTAATTAGTCGTATTATGCCTAAAGTTAGATGCTGCTTTATGGCTATTACCAGTTCAAAATGGTTATTGCCAGTTCAGTATAGTTGAAGCTGCTTTTGCATAGTTGTTGTAGGTTTTATATAACTTTTGATGGTTCTGTACGGTGTGGGTCGTTCTGGCCGATTCTGGACATTAGTGGTAGGTTCTGGCGGTGACATTTGGGTCGAGTATTCAAATTCTGCCTTGATTTAAATGCTGTTCAATGCTTATGGCTAGTGCTAGATGGTTATTGCCGGTTCAGGACAGTTTTCAGCTGCTTTTGCATGGTTGTGGCAAGTTTTATATAGCTCTTGATGGTTCTGTAAGGTGCTCGATCCCTCTGGAAGGTTTAAGAAGGTAGTGGATTGTTTTGGCCTAGCCTGTGGACTGATTTTTCGAGTTCTGCCTTGATTTAGAAGCTGCATGATGGTTATGGCCAGTTTTAGATGGAGCTTTCAATTTCAGAATAGTTGTTGCTGCTTTTGCATGGTACTGGCATGTTTGAATGGCTGTTGATAGTTTTGTACGGTGTTCCATGCTTCTGGCTTGTTTTAGACGTTAGTGGTAGATTCTGGTCTGCTCTGTGGATTAATTTGTCGTTTTATGCCTATAGTTAGATATTGCTTTATGTCTTTTGCCAGTTCAAAATGGTTATTGCCAGTACAGGATAGTTGTAGCTGCTTTTGCATGGTTTTTGTAGGTTTTATATAACTTTTGATTTTTCTATACGGTGTTGGTCGTTCTCGCCAATTCTAGACAACAGTGGTAGGTTCTGGCGTGACATTTGGATCGAGTTTTCGTGTTCTGCCTTGATTTAAATGCTGTTCGATGGTTATTGCTAGTCCTAGACTGCTATTGCCGGTTCATGATAGTCTTAACTGCTTTTCCATGGTCGTGGCAGGTTTTATATAGCTCCTGATTTTTCTGTAAAGTTTATGTTGCTTCTGGACTGTTCTAGACGTTAGTGATAGGTTCTGGTCTGCTCTGTGGATTAATTTGTCGTGTTATGCCTATGGTTAGATGCTGCTTTATGGCCTTTGCCAGTGGAAAATGGTTATTGCCAGTTCAGGATAGTTTTAGCTGCGTTTGCATTGTTGTTGTAGGTTTTATATAGCTCTTGATTGTTATGTTAGGTGCTCGATCCTTCTGGACAGTTTTAGAAGGTAGTGGATTGTTTTCGCCAAACCTCTGGATTGAATTTTTTGAGTTCTGCCTTGATTTAGATGCTGCATGATAATTATGGCCAGTTGTAGATGGTTCTTTCATTTTCAGAATAGCTGTTGCAGCTCTTGTATGGTACTGGCAGGTTTTAATGGCTGTTGTTAGTTCTCTACAGTGTTCCATGTTTCTGGGTTGTTTTAGACGTTAGTTGCAGGTTCTGGTCTGCTCAGTGGATTAATTAGTCGTATTATGCCTAAAGTTAGATGCTGCTTTATGGCTATTACCAGTTCAAAATGGTTATTGCCAGTTCAGTATAGTTGAAGCTGCTTTTGCATAGTTGTTGCAGGTTTTATATAACTTTTGATGGTTCTGTACGGTGTGGGTCGTTCTGGCCGATTCTGGACATTAGTGGTAGGTTCTGGCGGTGACATTTGGGTCGAGTATTCAAATTCTGCCTTGATTTAAATGCTGTTCAATGCTTATGGCTAGTGCTAGATGGTTATTGCCGGTTCAGGACAGTTTTCAGCTGCTTTTGCATGGTTGTGGCAAGTTTTATATAGCTCTTGATGGTTCTGTAAGGTGCTCGATCCCTCTGGAAGGTTTAAGAAGGTAGTGGATTGTTTTGGCCTAGCCTGTGGACTGATTTTTCGAGTTCTGCCTTGATTTAGAAGCTGCATGATGGTTATGGCCAGTTTTAGATGGAGCTTTCAATTTCAGAATAGTTGTTGCTGCTTTTGCATGGTACTGGCATGTTTGAATGGCTGTTGATAGTTTTGTACGGTGTTCCATGCTTCTGGCTTGTTTTAGACGTTAGTGGTAGATTCTGGTCTGCTCTGTGGATTAATTTGTCGTTTTATGCCTATAGTTAGATATTGCTTTATGTCTTTTGCCAGTTCAAAATGGTTATTGCCAGTACAGGATAGTTGTAGCTGCTTTTGCATGGTTTTTGTAGGTTTTATATAACTTTTGATTTTTCTATACGGTGTTGGTCGTTCTCGCCAATTCTAGACAACAGTGGTAGGTTCTGGCGTGACATTTGGATCGAGTTTTCGTGTTCTGCCTTGATTTAAATGCTGTTCGATGGTTATTGCTAGTCCTAGACTGCTATTGCCGGTTCATGATAGTCTTAACTGCTTTTCCATGGTCGTGGCAGGTTTTATATAGCTCCTGATTTTTCTGTAAAGTTTATGTTGCTTCTGGACTGTTCTAGACGTTAGTGATAGGTTCTGGTCTGCTCTGTGGATTAATTTATCGTGTTATGCCTATGGTTAGATGCTGCTTTATGGCCTTTGCCAGTGGAAAATGGTTATTGCCAGTTCAGGATAGTTTTAGCTGCGTTTGCATTGTTGTTGTAGGTTTTATATAGCTCTTGATTGTTATGTTAGGTGCTCGATCCTTCTGGACAGTTTTAGAAGGTAGTGGATTGTTTTCGCCAAACCTCTGGATTGAATTTTTTGAGTTCTGCCTTGATTTAGATGCTGCATGATAATTATGGCCAGTTGTAGATGGTTCTTTCATTTTCAGAATAGCTGTTGCAGCTCTTGTATGGTACTGGCAGGTTTTAATGGCTGTTGTTAGTTCTCTACAGTGTTCCATGTTTCTGGGTTGTTTTAGACGTTAGTTGCAGGTTCTGGTCTGCTCAGTTGATTAATTTGTCGTATCATGCCAATAGTTAGTTGCTGCTTTATTGCTATTGCCAGTTCAAAATGGTTATTGCCAGTTCAGGATAGTTGTAGCTGCTTTTGCATCGTTGTTGTAGGCTTTATTTAACTTTTGATGGTTCTGTATGGTGAGGGTCGTTCTGGCCGATTCTAAACAACAGTTGTAGATTCTGGCGTGACATTTGGCTCGATTTTTCGTGTTCTGCCTTGATTTAAATGCTGTTCAATTGTTATGGCCTTTCCTAGATGGTTATTACCGGTTCATGATAGTCTTAGCTGCTTTGCATTGTTGTGGCAGGCTTTTTATGTATCTTGGTTGTTCTATACGGTGCTAGGTGCTTCTTGACTGTTTTAGACATTAATCTAGGTTCTGGCGTTACCTGTGGATTGATATTTCGCGTTCAGCCTTGATTAAGATGCTGGTCGATGGTTATTGATTCTTCTAGATTGTTATTTCCAGTTCGGGATAGTTTTCGCTGCTTTTGTAAGGTTAATTCAGATTTTATATAACTCTTGATGTTTCTGTACGGTGTTAGATGTTGTTGGCATATTGTAGACGGTAGTGGTAGGTTCTGGCGTGACATGTGGATCAATTTTTCGAGGTCTGCATGGATTAACATGGTGGTCGATGGTTATGGCTAGTTCTAGGTGGTAATTGCCGGTTCAGGATAGTTGTAGCTGCTTTTGCATGGTTGTGGCAGGTTTTATATAGCTCCTGATGTTTCTGTAAAGTGTTTGATGCTTCTGGACTGTTCTAGACGTTAGTGGTAGGTGCTGGTCTGCTCCGTGGATTAATTTGTCCTGTTATGCCTA
This sequence comes from Catostylus mosaicus, assembly GCA_964019065.1. NCBI lineage: Eukaryota > Metazoa > Cnidaria > Scyphozoa > Rhizostomeae > Catostylidae > Catostylus > Catostylus mosaicus. The sequence goes on from OZ025187.1 coordinate 8,244,865, forward strand.
TAGTTAGATGCTGCTTTATGGCTTTTTCCAGTTCAAAATGGTCATTCCCAGTTCAGGATAGTAGTAGCAGCTTTTGCATGGTTGTTGTAGGTTTTATATAACTTTTGTTGGTTCTCTACGGTGTTGGTTGTTCTGGCCGCTTCTAGACAACAGTGTTAGGTTCTGGCGTGACATTTGGGTCGATGTTTCGAGTTTTGCCTAGATTCATATGCTGTTTGATGGTTATGGCTAGTTTTATATGGTTATTGCCGGTTCATGATAGCTATAGCTGCTTTTGCATGGTTTTGGCAAGCTTTATATGGCTCTTGATGGTTCTTTACTTTTTTTGATGCTTTTGGACTGTTTTAGATGAAAGTTGATAGTCTTGGAAGAACTTGTTGATTGATTTTTCCAGCTCCTCCTTGATGTGGATGCTGTATGATGGTTATGGCAAGTCATAGATGGTTCTTGCAATTTCAGAGTAGTTGTGGCTGCTTTTGCCTGGTAGTTGCAGGTTTTATATGGTTCTTGATGGTTCAGAACGGTGGTCGATGCTTCTGGCCTGTTCTAGACGTCGGTGGTAGGTTCTGGCCTGATCTATGAATTGATTTGTCGTGTTCTGCCTTGATTTAGATGCTGCTTTATGGTTATTGCCAGTTCTAAATGATTATTGCCCGTTCAGGATTTGCATGGCAGTTGCATGGCAGTTGCTTTTGCATGGCAGTTGCAGGTTTTATACGGCTCCAGTGGCGAAGGTAGCCAAAACTGGGTGGTCCTGCCCTACTTGAGAAAACAAAACAAAACGATGGAGGTTGTCATCAATTTGGAAGTTTGTCCCAGTCACCAGTGAGACCTCTTCCGATCAATTGTTGTTCAAAGTTTGGCATAAAAATCCTAGTGTTCTGTCACGTCTACAATACAAGGGAAACAAGGTTTATCTGTTTTCTTAAAGTTTGAAAAATCTTAAAAATCTTAAATTTTGAACTTATCATTAAGAACCTCTTTAAGGATTATTTAGACTTAATTGAATTGTGGTTTGAAAGAATTAACCATTAAACATTAACTTCTTATGCAAAAGGGCAAAAGAATACTTTATATGAGAAATTGCTTAGGCAACATTAGTTCTCAAATCAAGTAAACACTAAGCTAAGCTAAAGCCAGTAAAGGGTTTGCCTGATACTTAACTTACTACTCACAGCTGAGAGAACCCCTTCAGCTCCATGGCAACAGTAAAAACTGGGGGGGGGGGTAAGCAACCGTAAAAAAAGGTTCTTGATAATATCACTTCAGAACAAAGCAACCAAAATAAATAACATGCATTATCAATAACATGCAAAACAAGGAGCAATTGGAGTTAGTATTGTTAATAAAAAATATATTCACCTCATGACACTTGCTAGTTTTATAATGAGAAACAGCTTATGATAAAATGAGAAAACAGAGAGTTCTTGTCTCATGTCTTTGGCTCTCTCTATAATCAACAGCACTTTACAATGTAATTAGAAAACATAGAGTTTTGGTCTCATGTCTGTGCTCTTTCTACAATCAGCAACAATTCATAAGATTATTATCTTGACACAGATGTTTTTTGGTCTTGTGTCTTATGCCCTTTCTATAATCAGCAATATTTTATGATATAAAGAGAAAACAGAGAGTTCTTGACTTATGTCTTGAAAAGATACCGTAGGTTTTTTCTCTTTGTAAACAGGAAGATGACATCTCAATTTGATAATCAATTGATAAACTAGTAATAGCCATCACTGCATTTATTTTCAAAAGCTTGAAAAGTTCTGAGAGACCTGTATGTAATTCATAATTGTAAATCCAATCTTTTTGCAAGTACCAATCGTCTTAAAATGATTAATTTTTGGTCTTCAAATCAAATCAAGAATCTGTTTAGGCCCTTCTGTGTTGAACGATGATCCTCTGCTTGTATGCATTCCTTGCAGCAAATGACTTCATCAGTAATTTGGTAACAAGATCATGGCTGGAACTTTCTTGATCCATGATAAATTAGATACATTCCTTTCCTGAGAACTTTATGGTAAAACCAGTAAAGTACTTCGTGTCGCTCAGAGCAAACCAAATCAGCGAAAGCGGAGGTATATAATAGGGTGCAAAGCATGGAGATCTGTAAAATGCCGCTGTGCAAAAAGCACTCCTGCTTTAAGAACAGGGCAGGAGTGGCATTGTTTTCACTCATTCTGAGGCAGGACCAAAAACAGGGCTACAAGAGGTATTGCCCATTGTTGGGCAGGACTGAACATAGGGTTTTAGTCCTGCCTATGCGAATCGGGCAGGAGTTACCACAGGGCTATACATTTATTTCAGTAGAATGACAAAGTGACCGAAGGAATAACGGACGAGTACCGTAATATTGCCATATGATCCCTCTGTGTATGCAACAAATCGGAAGGAGACGAGAAAACTGGAATTTTAATTGAATTTGAAATGATAAAAAAGGAAGATTTGAACAAAACAACAGAAATCTTCTGATTTGAAAAACATTATTTTAGAAAATTGTCAGTCCTGCCTAGCTGGACGAGCATGACCTCTGGCTTCGCCACTGTATGGCTCTTGATAGTATTGTACGGTGCTCCTTGCTTCTGGCCTGTTTTAGACGTTACTGGTAGGTTCTGACGTGACATGTGGATCGATTTTTGGAGTTCTGCATTTATTAAGATGCTGGTCGATGGTTATGGCTAGTTATAGATGGTTATTGCCGGTTCAGGATAGTTGTAACTGCTTGTGCATGGTTGTGGTTGGTTTTACATAGCTCCTGATGGTTCTGTAAGGTGTTCGATGCTTCTGGACTTTCTTAGACGGTAGTGAATAGCTTGGATTGATTTTTCGAGTTCCTCCTGGATCTAGATGCTGCATGATGGTTTTGGCCGGTTCTAGATAGTTCTTCAAATTTCAGAATGGTTGTGGCTGTTTTTGCTTGGTAGCTGAAAATTTTATATAGATCTTAAGGGTTCTGTACGGTGTTGGATGCTTCTGGGCTACTTAGAATTTAGTGGTAGGTAATGGCGTGACCTGTGGATTGATTTTTTGACTTCTGCCATGATTTAGGTGCTGCTCGATGGGTATGGCTAGGTCTAGATGGTTGCTGCCCGTTCAGGATAAGTGTGGCTGCTTTTGCAGGGTAGTAGCAGGCTTTTTATTGCTCTTGAAAGTTCTGTTCGGTGTTGGATGCTTCTGGTCAGTTGTGGACGGTAGTGGTTGTTTCTGGCGTGACATGTGGATCTAATTTATGAGTTTTGTCTTGATTTAGGTGCTGTTCGATGGTTATGGCTTGTTCTAGATGTTAATTGCCTGTTGAGAATAGTTGTAGCTGCCTTTGCATTGTTGTGGCAGCTTTATATATGTTTTGATGGTTCTGTACTGTGTTCGATGCTTCTGGCATGTTTTAGACGGTAGTGACTAGTTTTGGCTTAACCTGTGGATTACTTTCTCGAGTTCCACCTTGATTTAGATTATGCATGATGGTTACGGCCAGTTCTAGATGGTTCTTGCACTATCAAAATAGCATTTGCTACTTTTGTATGGTAGTGGCAGGCTTTATATTGCTCTTGATGGTTCTGTAGGGTGTTTGATGCTTCTGGCCTGTTCTAGACGTTAGTGGTAAGTTCTTGTCTGATCTGTGGATTAATTTGTCGTGTTCTGCCTTGATTTAGATGCTGCTTTATGGTTATTGCCAGTTCTAAATGATTATTGCCAGTAGAGGATAGTTGTAGCTGCTTTTCCATTGTTGTGGCAGGTTTTATATAACTTGTGATGGTTCTGTACGGTGCTGGATGCTTCTGGACTGTTCTAGACGTTAGTGGTAGTTTCTGGCGTGACCTGTGGATTGATATTTCGAGTTCTGCTTTGATTAAGATGCTTCTCGATAGTTATGGCTTGGACTAGATGGTTATTGCCGGTTCAGGATAGTTGTAGCTTTTTTTGCATGGTTGGTGCAGGTTTAATATAGCTCCTGATGGTTCTCTAAGGTGTTCGTTTTTTCTTGCCTTTTTAGACGGTAGTGGATATATCTCGCCTAACCTGATGATTGATTTTTTGTGTTCCGCCTTGATTTAGATCCTGCAAGATGGTTATTGCCCGTTCTAGATAGTTATTGCAATTTCAGAATGGTTTAGGCTTGCTTTGTATTGTAGTTGCTGGTTTTATACGGCACTTGATGGTTTTGTACGGTGTTGGACTCTTTTGGCCTGTTCTAGACGTTATGGTTAGGATTTGGTCTGATCTGTGGATTGATTTTTCGAGTTCCTCCTGGGTTTAGATGCTGCATGATGGTATTTGCCAGTTCTTGGTAGTTCTTTCAAGTTCAGAATGGTTGTTGCTGCTTTTGCTTGGTAGCGGCAAATTTTATATAAATCTAAATGTTTCTGTACGGTGTTGGATGCTTCTGGGCTGCTAAGAATTTAGTGGTAGGTAATGACGTGAGTTGTGGATTGATCTTTTTATTTCTGCCATGATCTAGATAATGCGCGATGGGTATGGCTAGGTCTAGATGGTTGCTGCCCGTTCAGGATAGATGTGGCTGCTTATGCATGGTTGTAGCAGGTTTTTTATTGCTCTTGAATGTTTTGTACGGTGTTGGATGCTTCTGGCCAGTTGTGGACGGTAGTGGTAGGTTCTCGCGTGACATGTAGATCAGAGTTATAAATTTTGTCTCAATTTTGATGTTGCTCGATGTTTTGCGCTTGTTCTAAATGGTAATAGCCAGTTCAGGGTATTTGTAGCTGGTTTTCCCTTGTTTTGGATGATTTTATACAACTTTTGATGGTTCTTTACGGTGTTAGATGTTTCTGGCCGATTCTAGACAAAAGTTCTTGGTTCTGGCGTGACATTTGGGTCGATTTTTCGAGTACTGCCTTGATCTAAATGCTGTTCGATGGTTATGGCTAGTCCTAGATGGTTATTGCCAGTTCATGATAGTCTTAGCTGCTTTTACATGGTTGTGGCAGGCTATCTATGGCTCTTGATGGTTCTGTACGGTGGTGGTCGTTCTGGTCGATTTTAGACAACAGTGGTAGGTTCTGGCGTGGCATTTGGGGCGATTTTTCGAGTTCTGCCTTGATTTAAATGCTGTTCGATGCTTATGGCTAGTCCTAGATGGTTATTGCCGGTTCATGATAGTTTTAGCTGCTTTTACATGCTTGTGGCTGGCTCTTTATATCACTTAATGTTTCTGTACGGTGCTGGATGCTTCTTGACTGTTTTAAACATTAGTGGTAGGTTCTGGCGTGACATGTGCATCGATTTTTCGATTTCTGCATTGATTAAGAGGTTGGTCAATGGTTACGGCTAGTTCTAGATTGTAATTGACGGTTCAGGATAGTTGTAGCTGCTTTTGCATAGTTGTGGTAGATTTTATATAGCTTTTGATGGTTCTGTTCGATGTTGGATGCTTCGTGACTGTTTTAGACATTAATGGTAGGTTTTGGCGTGATTTTTGGATTGATTTTTGTCTCTTGATGGTTCTAAACGGTGCTGGATGCTGTTTGACTATTTTAGACATTAGTGGTAGGTTTTGGCGTGTCCTGTGGATTGATATTTCGCGTTCTACCTTAATTCACATGCTGTTCGATGGATATGGCTTCTTTTGGATGGTTGTTTCCAGTTGAGCATAGTTGTATCTGCTTTTGCATAGCTGTGGCAGGTATTATATAGCTCTTGATGGTTCTCTAAGGTGCTCGATCCTTCTGGACAGTTTTCAAAGGTAGTGGATTTTTTTGGCCTAACCTGTGGATTGAATTTTCGAGTTCTGCTTTTTTTTAGATGCTGCATGATGGTTATGGCTAGTTTTAGATGGTTGCTTCATTTTTAGAATAGTTGTTGTTGCTTTTGCATGGTACTGGCTGGTTTTAATGGCTGTTGATGGATCTGTACGGTGTTCCATACTTGTGGCTTGTTTAAGACGTTAATGGTAGGTTTTGGTCTGATATGATGATTGATTTGTCGTACTCTGCCTTCATTAAGATGCTGGTCGATGGTTATGGCTTGTACTAGATAGTTATTTTCGGTTCAGGATAGTTGTAGCTGCTTTTGAGTGGTTGTGGCAGGTTTTACATAGCTCCTGATGGTTCTGTAGGGTATTCTGAGGGTTAGGGTTAGGGTTAGGATTTTGGTCAAATTTAGGGTTAGAGTTAGGCAGAAGTTTGAAGTTAGGGTTAGAGTTAGGTTAAGGGTTAAAGTTAGGGTTAGGATTACTGTCAAGATTAGGGTTAGGGTTAGGGTTAGGGTTAGGGTTAGGGTTAGGGTTAGGGTTAAGGTTATGGTTAGGATTTTGGTCCAGGTAAGGGTCAGTGTTAGGATTAGGGTTAGAGTTAGGGTTAGGGTTAGGGTTAGGGTTAGGATTATGATTAGGGTTAAGGTTAGGGTTAGGGTTAGGGTTAGGGTTAGGGCTAGTGCTAGGGTTAGGGTTAGGGTTAGGGTTAGGGTTAGGGCTAGGGTTAATGTTAGGATTTCTGTCAAAATTAGGATTAG